>JAVCKZ010130333.1:0-21826 GCA_034780755.1 Lepetodrilus elevatus
TGGGCTATCAATATATAATGGTCAAACAATTCTACTCAGAATGTTTAACGAAAGTGTTTTCTAGGCCTCTTTTCAGAGTTGGCCTCCTGACTAGATATTAGAGTTTCGAGAAACGATACCCAGAGAACTGCTTTTGTTTTTGTTGTTGTTGTTGTTGTTGTAGCTTTGTTGTTGTTATTGTTGTTTTGTGTCAAACGTTTTGTGTTATATGTATTGCAAGAGAAAATAAAGGCATCACTCTGAACTAGTTTTAGCTAACAATTGGTACATTTATTTCATTAAATAAATTAAAAGAGCAATACTTACACGAATAAAATACATTATAACGGCCAAATGTGGCGACTTCTAAATAATCTATCAAAATAGGCAGCAAAATAAAATCTTTAATTTGAGTCAGCGTATGATCGTGGTTTATGCGTCTCCATGACACACAGGTAAATGCACACTTCGCTACACACGGAAGTGTTCTTCTAAAATAGACTGATAAATATGACTAGTTTTCTGGCACAATTCTCCCTTCTATTGGGAGGAGCGTCTTTAAATCAACTATCACCGCACGTGAAGAATCACGTGACCTTTGAGAACCAGGCACGTCACGTGACCTGGGTACCGACATGGATCGCAAATATACAGGAACGTTATCAAGAGATCCGAAAATGGGACGGACATGTTACAGTTTCCAAATATAAAGTAATTCCAAACAATATACTGAACAGTATACGTATTCAAACTATTGTGAAGAATTGTTCAATCTACAGTATGTGTACATCAAAATGTCAATGATAAATTTCATGAATAACTTTAAATCTTTTGGGAATTTAATCTAGCCAAAAATCGGGGATGATTTTTAAGTATATGCAAGATGGATGAAATATTGGGAATTTGTTAAACCGTCACTCAAAAGGTACCAGTCACCATTGTGGAAATATAGCAGTCATAAGTCTGGAAAGTGGAAATAATAGCAGTCAGTAGCTATAAATACGTCATGTTATTGCGAGTCTAGCGTTGCAGTTATACGTACGATACGTGTTGCATTCTACGATTCAAATAAATTACCTTTTGTGTTATTACGCCATAATTTTCATTAAGCTCTCTATAAAAGGTACAAAAGGGTCCATTCACACACATGAGCAAAGATTGTGAGAGACAGTTAGTGAGGGAAGGTTCTGGATAGTTTGGTGTGATGGCGTCTTCCGGAAGCGGAAGTGTTGCGGTCGCCATGTTGTTTCAGAAGATGAGTCGTCAGGAAAGAGGATTTTGTATACCATCACCAAGATAAAGCAGCGGCACCACCACCAATTTTATGAAGGATTTATTCAAGAGTATGCGACTAATAACTACAGCTAGTACAATCAAGATGGGCAGGTGCCCGCCACAAATATATAGGCACAATGTTTTACGACGTCGTACTGACGTCCAATTTTCGCGATTCACGTCAGTAAAACTAGGCACAGATCTACACATTCCAAAGATAGAAGAATATACAACATGCAGTGACCTGCACATTTCGCATGCACTGTTGACAAAAAAAATGATAATATTGCACATAAAACATAACATGGATCTACTGGACACTATCTAACCACCCTAGTGGTCTGATTGATAACGTATACATGTACTTATTTCATAGTTACATAACTAATCTACGTGCTGTACACTTAAATTATTCCATAAAATGTGTGTGTTTTTAAACACCAATATAAAGAAGTATAATAATGTGAGATTGCTTTGTAAAGAGCAGGCCCCCGTTTTACAGAACATTCCTAGCACTACGAGAGTCGTAACTCCTTAGCAACTCCATGCTAACGTACAAGAGTTACGACTCTCGTAGCGCTACGACTGTTCTGTGAAACTGGCCCCTGGGCGCCATTTCATGAAGTTCTCATATCTGGTAAAACATCATAACGCCCTCGTACATCTATCTTCTTGCACATCATTACGATACTGCGTTAGCCTCCCTTAGTGGATAGGATAACTCCATGAAACGGTTCCCTGATAATATAATGATCATAATAATAATAATAACGGATACAATTGATATAGAGCGGATGTCATGATGACTCTGTGACTGGAGCTGGGTAGTAGCCTATATCTGTAGCTTCCGGTGAGACAGATCTCGTTATTTAAATAAGGGTAGACTTAGTAGGGTGTTCATATTACCCACTCCGAGCAAATCGAGATTCAATAACTTCAGTGACTGATCATGTGCATAGACAAAAAATAGAATTCGCTATTAGAAATCTTAATTAGTTTGATGTTATAAATCTACAGAAATATTCATATTCCATTCTAGGATATTATTGCGATGTGACAAATGAAAATATTAAATCAGCAGATGGTTGTTATATGTTTGCAAAATTGCAATGTAAATTCAAAATCCTCCTTTTAAAAAAAAAGAGGGACAAAATAAACGGGTTATATAATTGCATCCAATTATGTTTGATTACAATGGAAAATCGCTGAGATTTTCATAATTGACTCGAATATGTGAACAAAACCTAACTTAGCTGGCCAGTGAAATGCATATGTATTAATAAGGCTTATTCAGCAGTTGTTCATCCTATGGATAGTTGCAATATGCATAGATCAAGGGGCACATGGTGAATTTGGAAGACAACCGGTCAGTATACAACTTATCAATAAATAGTCGTCAATTTTGGCAATTATCCAGTAAGGCACAATGATTTTCGACAAATATGGACGAATATTAATTTCAAACCATGAACTAATGACAGTGATTGTGGAGTTTAACGTCGCTGCGGTAATCTTTCAGCCATTTCCGACGAAAACCACGTACTAATATTAATTTCAAATTATGGACAAATATAAATTTCAAATCAAAACTAACATCCTGACATTAAAATATAATAGAAGTATATGTAATCGGGCATTGTATATTTGGGAAGTGTATTTAATTAACAAGTATAGACATATATGTGCTATGTTCTCCTAACAAACTTCATGAGACATGGCAAAACACAGCCTAAATAAGATGCGGTAAACACGTTGCTTGACTAGAGTGCCATTTTGCGCAGATGGCTTAGGTCATGACCTCACACAAACAGGCATAACAACAAAGGTGGCGCTATCTACGCCAAGTATATACATAACAATTTCTTCTCTTTTTTTTATAATATACTATATACACACTCATGCAAGAGGAATTCGGTCAATGCCGTTTTCATTTTTTAAAATAAGTCTAAATTACTGTATATGTATATATAACTCATCTATGCATTAACAAGATAAAACACATGCTATGTTACAAATACAACAGTAATATCGACATGAAATAAATAATTACAAATGCCATGTTCCACTACGGAGTAGGCGAGGAATGTATTGGTAGACAAAATGTGTATAAATATGAAATGTGGTCTTGCTATATGTTACAACTAGGAAAATATGTGTTAAAATTTCAACACAAAATAAATACGATCTGGTATAGCCCAGTCTCCGATATTGTCAATGTTCAAAAAAGCACAATAAATCTCGGTATTACACAATAAAAAAGTACCCTTTTTCAGTTTTAACTAAAACGTTTGTGGTTTGTTTAACCATCTGTGACGGTCATACGTGTATATTGGAATGTGGAGAGAAAAATAAAATATCATAAAACATATTTCTTCAGCACGTTTTCTCAGACAGGCGGAAATGTCAGTAGGTTCCGACGTTGCAGCGTCGGTCACACACATTGCGTAGCATCATGGCGGATTTCAACTTCCGCTCATGCCATAAAGAGCTCGATGAAACGGTTCCCAAGATGGCGCCGGTTTTTCTCGATGATGGCTCTCTCGGCTTCAGAACGAGAGGAGAACGTTATTAGGGCATCGCCATTGAATTTTCCATCAGTTCCATGTTGTAGTTGTATACTCTCTGGGATTACCTGAAACAGAAACATATATGAACGTTAGAATTTGAGTATACATTATGCCAATAATATAGTAGGCATATAGGTCTACAGTAGGCTACGTGTCTACTGTAGTATTTATGATAAAATAAATCCCACAGTTGAATTAAACATATTCGTTAGTTTGTATTAAACTGATTGTCGTTACACAAATATACATCGTTATCCAGTACACATTAATATAGCACAAATATCCAGAATAACTGTTCAAAGTGCGCTTTGGGGAACAAGGAATATCCAGAAATTGAAAACGATATAAGAAATTAAATGAAAGACAAGAACTAAGGAAATAACAGAAAGCAATGAAATCGGCAAATAAACAATAGAAAGATTTAAAAATGGGAAACAACAGACAGGGAACTCTGGTTTTGGCAATAGGCAAGTTTCTACGACATTCAGAGTTCCATGTCTGTTGACATGATCTCGGGTAATGAGAGGCGAATGAAGTAAAGGAATCACGTGATCAAGTGGAGGTAGAACCGTTACCAAATAAATCGAGTCAAAAAGGAAAACGGGCAAACTGAGGAGCGTCACTTCCGGAGAATCTGGTTTAGAGCTGGATGTCCATCAGAATGTGGAGAGACTATACGACTTCAGCTGTTACTCAGGTTTGACTGTACGTCATCAGTCAAGCATCGTAATATAATTGGAGTATTTTATAACATTGAACTCTTAAAGAAACACGAAATCGTGAATGTGTTTTAACCATCTAAGAATGGCTTTGAACATCGTTAGAATTGTTGTCATTCGACAATGAAACACACCAAACTCAAGCATATATTCTTCAAAGATTGACAATAAATTCGCAGGAAAATACACCGGAAACGTGTCTTTAAAATAACCCGATGACGTAACAGCCTACGGTCGCCAGCCTCCCCTGAAATGAATTTCGACAAAGACGGTAGAAATACCTCAGGGAATCCTTGGAAGTAACTGACAATGTCCATGACGGTAACGTTAAAGGGCAGGCCTCTCATTACAATCACCGAGGGGCCAGTCTGAGTAATGTAAGTCTGGGGAGAAACAGGGGGGCTGGGGTACCAGTAGAGGATGGGCGGATAGAAGGACGCCGCTGGTCTCTGCGGGATGTGCGTCAGCGTCGGGGGAAAGGCGGCTGGCATCGGCTGCGGAAGCTGGGCGTACTGCAACCCGCCCAGACCCGAAGGCATCATCGTCGGCGCCGTAACTGCAACCAGAAACGTTTGGTGTTGGTACAACGTTTGTGAATGCACATTGAAGCAGTGGTGGTATTATAATAGAATACAGTCTACTTAGGCCTATGCATTAGAATATGGGAAAGTTGTGAAGGTTGACGAAATACGACCCCGTCCCATCTAGTCACAGAAACATGACTGTACTGTTAATTTTACCTTTCGGTTTTTTTTTATTAATCATCGTTATTATCGGAAGTCTTTACCTGGTGTCAGAATAGGTCTCTGAATCATGGGCTGCGGAAGTGAAGGTATCGTCGCCATTGGCATCCCGTTCGTCAGAACGAGGCTCATGTCGTCGCCCGAACACTGAATGACGTCGATAATTCGCTTCTTGTTAGCAAAGATCATCGGCCGTCGATGTCGATTGATGCCCGTCAAACTAGCGGCTTCCTCCGAGTCCATTTGAATGAAGGCTTCTCCTGAAGGTTCACCCTGGAGGTCAAATAGAATGTTTTACTTACAAGCCGAAATAGCATAACCATCCTATCAGGAATAGTGTAGGCCTACAAGGAAATTAAGGTAACAGCACGTAGAAATGTTAACGCTTTATGCTGAACTATTGCAAAGTTAGGTAGTCAGGTAAATAATGTAGGTATATCAAATTAATATTGGGCTTATTAAAAACGAAATGATGTTTCTAATACAGTTGTATTATTCTGTCCGATAAATGCGACGGACTAAATTAAAAGGAGTATATGATAATAATCTGCTATTAGAACAAATATAAAACTCGTTATTATAAATAGCGGCCAATAACCAAAACCCTAACACCGAAAGGAAAACGTACAAAATTCACTGAAGAATTGTAAAATGTCCCCACAATGACCCGAAATTACGTGTTGCTAGGTATAGCAATCCATTTGATTCATCAGTTATATATTATAATGGTGACATAACATCCCCTAAACCATAACATGGGGGTACAAATTAATCAGAAGTGCAAAAGGTGTGAAGTAAATATTGAAATATGAAAAAGAAGTGAAAATGCTTGAAGATAAATTTCTGTATTGTCTATTAACATTGTCATCTGTATCAACTTGTTAGCAAACACCCACTACAAGCGCTCGTATAAATAATAATTTGAAGATATCGTGAAATACAATAAAGTATGCCGACAACTGGTGCAATTAAAAATTCAAATATATCTTTCATGCAAATAATCTTAAAAAGAATTTCAGTGTATTTTCTTTTGGGTAAAAACACAGTATACAATTTCCTTCCAAAATCTTCAATACTGACTCTATACATGCGTTATTTGAATAACCAATATATTTTCATAATGCTACTACATCTAATGAGCTATATATCGGCAAACTGTATAGAAATGTAATACTGCTATACCTGTGCAGTGTAGACCATGTGCACGCCTTGGTACACAATAAACTGGGAATACTCTCCCAGAAAGGTCAGAATATCCGTGACTTGACCCCCAGTCGGGAGATTGCGCAGGCGCACACAGTCCTTCCGCGTTCCGGCGGTGATGAGGTTCTGAGGAATTATGGGAACGGTCGTCGCCTGCGTGGGTATCTGCGCAATGAGTGGCGGAAGTTGTCCGTCTTGCTGTTCAGGATTGCGCGGATCCATGCTTCTGTTCAAGACCTGAATGAAATTGGACCATCCTAAGTCAGGGGTTGTGCATGAGAACGTTAGTATGGTGCATTGTTAGATGTTTCCCTCAATCCCTTATATATATGAATAGCATTTCCTCCATCAAGTGATGATATAGGTAAAGACACACCGTTACTTCGATAAGGAAAATGCTTATAACATTTAAAAAATAACTTATTAATTAAAGTGTGGTGATTTCCAATATTTAGTACCTTTAAAACCAAACTAAAATAATAATTCGGTAATATAATTATTGGATAAAAATGGAAGATAGAAAGACGTTGCCAAGAGACCAGAAGCTGGGCGCGTGTTCGGTGCCAGAGTGTCACGTGTGCCAGTCACGTGATGTTCCCCACGACCTTTAATAGTGGTATATCAAACAAGTCTTACTTCTACAGACATAGGGCTGTTAATTGGACTATCATTATTCAAGAATATGGATGTTGCAAGAAAATATTTTACTAGTATTTCATTAATAGTTTTCAAAAAAATACTTTGGATACCTATTAATAGAAAATTATATATATTTAGATAAAGTACAAATTTTATGTTTCGTTTTGTAAATAATAATAAAAAACGGCCAAATGTCCGTAATTTGGCCTAAATGGTCACTATTAAATGACAATAGATTTCAAATCACTATGGTAACAAACAGTCCCAAAACCACATTGCGAGCAGACGCCCTTTCACCAGTGTCAACCAATAATCTAAAATACCTCCAACCACAAAATATACAAATATTGCAGACTGCTTGAAGGGGTTAACTGACATATAGGGTAAGTAAGAAGCCGATACACGTAGTTGTGAGCAAGGTGCTAGATCTAATTAACCCTACACTCCATGCTTCTCGGAGAATGTGCCGACTCTTCCCAAAGGCTTACATCAACACATATCCTCCACAAAGGTCCTCTGTCACGGAACTACTCTAGAGGGGAGGCAACTCTACGCAAAGAGTTATCGTTACTGACTGACGCGACATGGCCGCCGGAAGTGACGCAACTTTCAGCCTCTTTGGCAGGAGAGCTACCTGCTGCACTTCAGCGGTCGTGCTCTTAAACAGTTCTATGTAGCGTGTGCCCATGATCTCTCTGTGCTTCTTCAGAGCTTTGTTTGACTCCTCCTCGCAGGTAAAGAGGACGAACGCGTCTCCCGTTGACCGGCCATCCGGGTAATGGACGAATAGTATCCCATCTTCTCCGTCCAGAACCTGGCAAGGGTTGGGCTCTCGCATGAAGAACTCCAGCTGCAAGCGCAAAGACAGGAAATAGCATGGCTAGTATTTGACATGGACAATACACCAACATGCACCCCTCCCATCCCTAAATATGTTCTACTCCGACGATCCATCTCATCTCTCCGCCACAACCCCTCCCCTATCCGACGGGCCCCAGGGGGTACATGACAACAGCGGTGAGGAATATGGACGCCGGAAGTGTAAAAGGTATAATATATTGAAAGTAGCCAGTAACCGCCCCTCACCGTCCACAAACCTGCAATTGATTCCAACCGTTATCACCGTAGATGCGAACAACCAAAACACAAGATTCACCACACGCCAGGTCTGTTACTAGCCCTTAGTCCCAGCCACTTACCTCTAGGTGGAGCCACTATAGGTCACATGATCAAACACAGGCTTGCTGAAAGTAACATAAACATTGATGTGACGACGGGCCTCCTGGCTAATAGCTTCCCAGTCACCAGCATGTCGTTCTTATAACACTACATGTTGCCATACAGCCGATGGCCACCTCAGAATACGGTTCTCCTACATTGCACCTATTGCTTGCATTGGTCAATACATTGGTCTATATATCTTGATTCAATAAAGTCCGCAACATTAAAATCCAGAGAAGTTGAAACCTCTCCATTGAAGTTCCAATGCTGCTTATGCCATATATATAACCATCAATTCAACCTTTCGCGAGTGGGTTTTATTATCAACCTTAAAGTTGGCATACATTGTCCAACTCTTTCAATTATGAATAAAAATGTAAGAAAACAAGCAAACTATAATCCTTTGAACATATTAAAAGTTCAAGCGATATAATGTGTACAAAGACAGGACCAAAGCATCAGAATAACAATTAAAAGTTGTTCTTTTAAAAGTTGGCGATGCAGTCCTCCCGTGGTGTGTCTATGTGTACTATTGCATTATAATCGTTATGCTCTGGTTCTAGGTTCTATCTCCTAAATGTCTTCCTCTATACATGTAAGGTACTCACCACTTGTTGTGACGTCGCAGTGAACGGAAGTCCGCGCATGCGTATGATAATTTGGCCTCCACGTGATAGAAAAGCTTGTGCTTCAGAGTTGCTCCCTAAACAAAATGAAATAAACATGTGTAAGAGAACTTTAGAATTTGTTATTCACTGAAACCGTCAACAAAACGTCAAAAGAAGGGAAGCTTCTTTTAGATTTGAGGACATCAGGATATAATCAGGGGAAGCAACTCGTCGATGTTTGGATAACGTACCTCCCGCTACATTGACGAAGTCTTTGCCTGTTGCCTTGTACACCTCGATATAACGCTGACCTATGTGATGTTTGTGTCGCTTTAAAGCTAGGTCTCGGTGAACGTCTCCATCAAATCTCACCAGGGCCTCGCCATTTCGTCTTCCCTGAGGGCTCAGACACAGAGCTACACCACCTCTGAAACGTAAAGAACATCTCGTGAATGTGCTATAGTGTTAGAGCCCGAGTGAGAAATTACTTTGCTCATGACATAGAAAGTATTACAAGTTTGACATAATCCATGACCATCATTTACAATACTTATCTACTTTTTAAAGCCGCAACGAGCATTCTTTCACGCCTAGCTATGAATGTGTATATGCATTCTATAGGTACATTAATACACGTATACATACGTGCTCTACAACATCAATGTCCAACCCCTACGTGAGTGGGATATATTCTAAATCCATTGTTCTCTATACATACTTTGCTATATTGAGTCCCTTGAAAAAACGTGCAATATCCTGGTCCGACGATTGCCATGGCAACCCACGTGCCCGCACGACAGAGTTGTCGTCGACGACGTCCGTCTTGCTGCTGTTGAAGGGAAAACAAAAGATGCTCGTCCGTGAAAGAAGTTGCTACGATACGGACGATTGCAGCAAACAAGACTGGATCCTACGAGCTATGGAAGTAAAGCCAATGGCGAAGTCTCTTGGCCTTATCTACGATTATGTTTGTGGTAATCATTGGATAATTAATAATAACAAGTGTCCTGGATACATGTACGAGTTCTTGCAATTGGAACCATGATTTAACGACAAAAGATTGCAGCAGCATTGAGCTGGTCTACCCTTGTAGAGAAGCTCACATCGACTAGCAATAGGCAGCAATGCAGATAAATGGGTCCAGTCAAATAGTTTACTCTCCCTGCTGCTCATAAGGGCATATCCGGTTGCCTTCAGCAGGGAGAGGGTTAAATATGACATAGTAAATACGTGTTATTTATTTCTTCAACTATGCTTACCATATTCCAGGTTCCAATCTATCATTGATGACTTCCGGTTCGTTAAACCCATGACCTGTAAAATAAAACAAAGAATATGTAATGCAATGAATACGGCTCTAGCGAGACCTTCCATAAGTACGGTAATACATCTTGGCAATGTTCGTCTCGTTGTAAAGCCAGGTATATTGACGGTTTAATGTTACCGGAGACCATACCGTGGAACGAGCCAACCGCTTTGTCAGTATTGCCATTATTCAAGCTGATCAGAAATGTAATTAGATGTGTATACCGCTAGAATGTATACACAAAAAGTGGATAAGTCGGAGTTTACTGTTACAAGGAACGCAGAGAAGACCAATAGGTTTATGCAAAGTATGTACCCAATGCTTAACTCGTTGTTCGTTGTTTATCAGACCCCTTTTACAAAGTTTGCTAAACCAATAGAAAAATAGAAAAACAGTGTTGCTTAGATGCGATTAGGCCTAATTTGAATGCGACTACTACAAGGATAGAACACTGTAGCAATGCATGAATGGCTAAGAAGACTGTCAACAGCTTCACGTAACATTTAAGTATATTAGATAGGCAGTTCACTAGATCCATCCATGCGAAATTATGACAAGTTTGAATGAAGAGCGCAAACTGTCAAACATTCCAAAGGACACTCATAATTTTTTTCACCAGAGGTTCATGAAGTACGTCGTTCAGTAACAAGAGTGGATGTACTGAAGGGAGTCGAACCCATGAAGATCAACTTTCACTGGCACAATCGAACACAATCGTGCCAATTTTAAACTTAATACAAGATGGATACCTGACATTGAAAACGAGTGTTGCTACTATTGTTAGGTATGTCAAACTGGAGGATCGGGTGGATGGTATGTCAACATGTTTATTATTATACACCTATATACCGGGTAGTTTATAAAAGGCGTTGCTCCCACACGTTAACAGAGCATGTCCATAACTACACGCCCCGGGGCGCCACTACTGGGTTGAGGTCCGGGCTTGTGACACGCGAACCAGAACTAACGGGATGTGTCACACGAAATATGGGAGCCTGACCTCATGCATAATTTCGAAAACATTGCACAGTCCTCCTAACGGGTACATGCCATGGACAAATGCTTGTTTTTATTCCCCGGACTTATTATTCCTAATGGACGGGAAACATGCATGGCAGTCTTAAAGAGGGGAACCCGCGAGCCTTTGAGATGTATAGGGCATGACTGCCCCCATCAAAGGGCGGTGATTTTACTGCCGTGGATGTATAGGACTCAGTGGATGACTTTGCCGGTATTTGCATTACATTGACTGCGTGATGGATGCACCTCTCGGCGACTCGTCTCCCCGATGTTTAAGATATCGTCCGCTACATCTGGAGCAAGGGAAAGCTTGCATGTTGTCTTCTGCAAAGGTCACCTTGTAATGGGCCAGACGGGAAGGCGTTAAACAACGAGATGAGAACGTTAAGAAGGAGGAGGATGTTTGACTGCTGGATTTTAAAACGATGCTGTCAGGAGAGATAGAAAAACTGTCATTATGTCTACAGGACGTGGGTTTCACACAGACGTGCGCAGAGACTTTCAATGTCGCAACATTACGGGGAAACTGTCTTGGAAATAAATGTGTGGTGTTTTTTTGCAGGGGGTGTCTCGTGCAACGAAGACTTTTTAGCGTCTGAGCGAGAGGTATCAGCACCTCGGCGAGCTTTACGAGTTCCTCAATGAAACATCTGAATGAGAGTCCTGAATATCTGAACGAGACGTCTGAACACCCCAAGCAGACTTCTGAGCACTTCCACCACGAGACTCTGAGCACCCCAAGACTTCTCGTGCAAGAATACAATATCAATTTACTGTTGGGACATTCTGCGTGACACGTTGCATTCCCATGCTAGTTTGAAGCATATATATATATATTCTGATGTTGTCAATCATCAAGATTGTTTGACAGATCCCAGTGTATTAGTGTTAATATGCACAGCATTGGCCTGCATTGAGAACGTCATCGAAGGTTTCAGATTGTATCGGATAATTGTTGGGTGGGATTTCTATGGTGTACAGCCGGTAACAATCTCTCTGGCGTAACACGATACTCCCGACTTGTGTTCCTATACATTCGGAGGTTCCTTTACATTCGGAACTTCAACGGAACTTTTCAATACTTTCATCTGGTCTAGGCCACCTGATCTAACCCAGCTTACACGCTACGATCGTAACGTAACGTATTAGCTCAGAAGTCTACCCTCCCCAGAAGAGATGTTGCAGAAAATTGGCGTTCATACATATACTCTTTACACGAAATTGATGAATAAATGCGTTCATTCCATAGAGATCATGTTCATTACATTATAGTATTGGCCTTCGTTACATATCCTAATTTAAAAACATACATTGCGATAAATGTCTAAATGCGTTCATGTCAGAGATCATATCCACTTCAGATGCATATTGGCTTTCGTTCACTATCCAAATTTAAAAACATACATTGCGATACGCGCAGGGATACAATGGTACAGTTTTATTTATAAAGCAAAATCAGCCACAGAGATATGCAGTGCCATCAATACGGGAATATTGTGTTCAGAAATATGCAATTTTCCACAGCTGTAGTGTTGTTAGTCGCGTGGTCGATTCTCAATACATCTGGATATGGCCATCAATGTACAGACAAAGCGGTTTCTGAGTAGGGTCTGCGCCAGACTGGGGGCAACACGTGTTCAGCTTCAGCTGGGGCTAGTTAACATGACGTCAGTAATGAACAGGGGCGACACCTGGGGGCAGGGGAATTAATTTCCATATGGACATCCGAATAGCCGCGATGAAATACAACGCTGAACTATCGTACGCTTCATCACTGTTCCATTTTTGGATTTTAATAAATAAATTTATAGGCTATGATAACAATAAAGCCAAGGAAACCTAAAGCAATTTTGGATGTATATGGGTACATGCATTGAAATCACGAACATTACATTCATGTTTTCATCAATAACAAAAGAAGTTATAACAAATATTGACTTATGGCGAATTCTCGCAAAGCATGGCATTTCAAACTGATTTGCATATACCAGTATGCATGAACCAGAGCAGAAATATTATGCTAAACTCAGCATAATGCAATAGAGGTGATACTCTATTACTAGGAGTCTTCTAATGGGCGGTTGCTATCCAAGCGACCTCTTTGGGGGGTTTCTGTCTGTTGACATAGACCGTTTAGTTCAATGCAACAAGCGTACAGAACTAGTTTTAGATAGCATTTCTGTACAGCCTTATTGTGTCACATTTTCAATATGTTCACTTGATCAATTATGTTTAATATATTTCTCAACATACGGTCAACATATTGGAAGATAACATTAATAAATTATCCTATGTATATATTAATTAATACGATTTAACCTAAATACACTAACGCATCAGTTAGAAACGCTTTTAATGCTTTTAAGTTAAGAGCATTATCCGAAATTTGAACTTACTTAATTTTCATAAACATTAATTGCGTATTTATTAATTTACATAATCATAATCCTATTGGTTTTTAACGCGTCGCTGTTGCTATGGCAACGGTTGCTATTGGTTGTGAGGTCGGTGTAAGGTCGCCAGGCAGGGGCCTATAGCATGTCATACCCTTGGAAATCAGTCTCAAAGCAGAAATAAATATTTGCGTTGGAATCCCCAAAATTCCCTCACTCTGGCAGGCCGGTCTGCAAATACACGCGCGGCTCGAACAAACGTACACATCCCGAGCAGACGTCACTTCAACGTGACTCACAGACAAGGTCAACGGGGTCCTTCGCACATGCGCACAAATGTTGTGAATATACAGACTATAATTTTCTTCAAAACTAATAACATGGTATTTGGAATTAGGAATCATTCGTTAATTGTTCGCACTATGTAAAGTATTTCAGTAGTCTCAAGACATACAATGTATAGGCCGCCATAATATCAACGAATCTGAACATTAAATAGTAACACTAATAAGAATATAAATTAAATAATAATAACAATACAAATTCAATAATAATAACAATAATAATAATAATAATGAATGAGGATACTGGCAGCCAAACAACATATTCCACTACTCACCGTCGTTGACAAGTCTGTGCATAATGCTGGCCATCTCTTGGCATTGCCGGATACCATATTCCACTGACTGGTCTTCCTGTAGACCTAAATCTGAGCAAGTCGTTAAGGAAATAGCACATATTAACTAAACCTTAACTAACTATATGTAGAGCATTGCTCTTATAACAAAGGTTCATATATTTTTAGTAGCATGTCTCATGCCTTTGTAATGTAGTGTTACAGTCGTGTCATTCGTATAGTGTCATTCGTGTTCACCGTACATTGTGCCATTGATGGGCCATATATCGGGTTATTAATGTATCAAGCATTCTATTGTACTTAGTCTAGCATGTGCTATGTAGGCTATTGTGTTCTAGAAACGTAATCTTTTGGGTTTGAGAGATTTTAGTTCCGGATGTTTCCGCGTTGACAATCTTGACTACAGAGGGAAGATTTCAATACACATTTAGAATGATCTAATGTCAAGAACGATGACCTGCATCTTCAATGGAATTACTTGAAATTAAACGGCGATAAATGTGCATAGTAAACCCTATAGGACAGACGTTTTTTGACCGTCGTGTTGTGGGTTGGCAAGGATGCTTGTCCTACTAAGAACGATACAGGTCATGATGGTCCGTGATTGTCAGTTTAAAGGGGAAGTGACAACTACATTTCAAAGTACCTAACCATCCCGGCTACTATGCCATCGCGGTCATTTCGACCTGGTAATTAACCGCCTAACGTGTGTGAATCGGCGATATCCTTCCACCGCGGGGAAAGTAACACCTTTTCCGTGCTGAGGGTGTGAACGCCGATTCGGGTGGACTACAATGGGATGTCAAACACTGTCACTTTGAGCATACGCACACACGGCAAACACACGGGCAGTCGGGTCAGAGGTCGAAATGGATACTGTCCTTACTATAACGTGGGGTGTACAGCGAAACCAATGCAAATGGAAATGGGCACCACACCAATATCGAGCTATCGGGGGACCTTGTTTGAGCAGTGTGGTTTGTTTTAGCGCTACAACTTTCATCACGCAAACACAAAACGGAGGAAAAACACAAGCAGCATAAAATGGGAACAGATACAGGTTTTATCAGCCTTAAATTGCACACCGAGACGGATAAAGGATGTTGTTTGATCAAACTTGGCGTTACTTGCGCCCAAACAAACTCAGACCACTGCGTTTTGGAGAGCTTTAGCACATAAAAGAATCTTAAACTCAGAAGATGTGCATCGAGCTAACTCCATCCAACAGGATTAGTTAATGCTGGGGTTGTACCCCAAATGGTGGACAATAGACCAACGCCAAAGAAACACACAGTTCATGCAATAATATAAAGTCACCACAGAGTCAAGTTTAGGTAGAGTACATGGCCAATCCAAACTTTGATCAGCATAGCCCGACAGGACAACTATATATTCCGTCCCGCCCAAATGCACCAAAAGTTGTTCGTGTGCCTTTATACTATGGGAATGGGGCAATTCTTAACCCAATGAATGTGAATGAACGAATCAAAATATATTCCGACCAGCCCAAATGCACCGAAAGATGTCCATGCGTCTTTAACAGTATATGGACATGGGGAAAACTGTTATCCCATTGAATGTAAATGAATTAATCAATTCATCAGCTATCTATTGACGCATCCAATAATGCCACCCTGATCTACACAGCTTAGTACAAAGAAACCCAAAATAAACCCTTTCGGTGGCCCAACGATAGCTCTAGATACAGCATGGAGTCGATAGTATGCGACACCGCAGACCCTAACCCCGGGCAATCATCACAGCCCCTATAAGCCACAACCCTACTGAGATCTTCAGTGTAAAATAAATACACGTCGCTTAATAATGTGTTGATAATGTAGGATAAATAAACGTTCGAAACTGAATATGTGATACCGGGTAAAGGTTTTAGCCATAAATACACTTTGCGCCACATGGGTCCGTTTTAAACCGATAATATGTGCGCTTTGAAACGAAATACGCTTAATCGGATGCGATATATTTTAAAGGACCCGTCAACGTTTAAAATGAAAATAATGTCGTGCTGTTTTAAAAAGTTTTATTATGAATCCATAAATAATGTAATCCTTTCACTGTGGGATTAAATATTAATATGTAAGGTAAGCAATTTTGGCTATTTAATGCGACCGTCATTGGGTTTTTTAAACTTATTTTAGCTGGATCCGTACTGTATATCTATGCTTTACTTTTTTACTTGGATTATCAAGACCACCTGTATAAGACCTCTGTATGACCTCTGTATTTGGTATGTATTGATAATTACTAAATGTGTACATATATACTACCGGTATATCAATATATATATATATGCATTAAAATCATATTATCTATATTATTTATTTGCATTAATTTACATGCACATATGCATTCATATTAACGCTTAACTGCGAATGGTTGTCTAAATGTTCTCTCTGTGACGCTAACCACCGGTTCACTTATTCCATTCATTCAACATATTTATGCGTTGTGTGCACCTCCCAGAAAGTGAGAGCGGTGTAGCTACACGTTCAGCGTGTATATCATACAAGTACGCATTCTATTATCCATTATTCCCTGCGTAGAGTATGCCATAGAAAAGCCCAGTCCTATAGCTAATTGATAGAGTACTGGTACAGAGAGGGGTCTATTGAGGTCCTTGTAAGCGCTGTTGCGAGTACGGCTTTACACTGTGTTGGGGTCACGGTTGACACAGTGAATGACCAAACTCCTTGCAGCGTTTTTCTTACGACAAATCTCTACAATTGGGGGGAGGACAATTGCTGGTCTTTATTTACCATAGGAAATCGGCCTGTTTGATCTTCCCAATGCTAATGGACATTGTAGTGAAAGTGGACACTACTACGCCTAATATGGGGGTACATTTGCTAAACTGGTTTTCTATTGGACGTTCAGCAGCCATAGATCAAGGATGCGCATTTGTCAGTTAACATCACTGAATGTCAGGGTCAACGTTATCACAGAACTGTGAATATAACAGTGAATATCAGGTGAATACCACGGCGAACATCAATGAGAATCGCGTGGTGAAAACCAAGATGGTAAACATTGTGTAAGAACAATGGCAAGCATGGTAAATACCATGGTACCATGGTAAATAAATACCATGGTGAATATCATGGTGAATATCATGGTGAATAAAATATGAGTTCACCGCATTTTCTCCCATACAAGTACGTTTTCCATACGAGTTCACCGCAAGCCGTGAATATCATAGTGAAAATCATGGCCAATATCATGGTCAATATCAAGGTGGTTAGCATCATGGTAAATATGTCTGGAGTATAATTTTGATGGAATCCACAGAGAAAATTACGGCAAAAATCATGATGAACATCGAACTAAATTTCAGAGTAGGCCTATACTTCATGGTAAATATCACGATATATGCAACATTGTACATATATGTATGATGAATGGCATGGTAGCTATATAATGGTGCACAACATCTGAATACCAATGTAAATAGCATTTCACAGAACAAATAGATACACACTTGTCGGTGCATGTCACGTTAAACTTCTCCGTGCACGGAGTAGGTGATGTCAAGCCGTATACATTTGAGCTATGCATGGATTCCATCTTCAATGACAACTTGTTCAAGAGGGGGTTACGGTATTAAACCAACAAACAAAAAAGTAGTCCAAGCCGCCGAAATCTCACATCGCAAGCAGCCATGTAAGACTGTGCTACGCCCAAGAGTGACAACTATCACATATAATTGAGTACGAGGTATGAGGTACGCTAGCCAGCATCTTGTACCTTGATAATAGTAATAGTCATTCCTCTACTGTACCTAGTCATTGCTCTACTGTACCCGGAAGGAACACGTGCATATATCTAATTTCATGGACATGCACTTATGCTTGGTTCCATGCATCTCTAATGCATGTTATTTTTGTTTTTTTTTCTGTCACTGTGGGGTTTATATTATAGGGCCATGAATGTCTCGGTCACACTTCGAATAACAGTACTCAAAACGGAGGAGGCGCAAGACCCGAGCGACCCCAAGAATTCACTCGACCATGACGATAACGATAGCTTACCGATCCCCGTTTTCCCATATAACTTCAGGACAAAAATAGACGTTTCGCTTGTTGAATCAACTATATCCATAATATTAACGATATCGTTTTAAATCGTATCGCGCGTCATTTATAAATTCAGTTTGTCATGGCAACGGAATTTCTCTTTTTCCATTGCATATAGCCAGTCGCGGGGAGACGAGGTGTGCGGGACCATGCATGAAACAAAGCACATTTTAATGATATTCAGGGTAAGGCTAGGAGCTCGTGAAGTCGTGGTGTTGGTTTTATGGGTGACATTAATCATCAGTGCACGGTAAGTATTGCGGGGCGACATTTAACACGATTTGTCATATTTAACGTTTTCCTCTGCAAATAGGGGAAGCAAATAACTCATAGATACTGTTTGTACATGCCCTCTTCTCGGTGGTCTCTGTACACGCTAAAAGGTCGATTTAAACGTTACCCCTACCCGACGTTACCTCTACCCGAAATTTACTTTCAAAAGGAGCACGGTACTTAAATATACGATGTTATTGTGTGGTGGTGACGTTGGGGAAGTTTTTTACGTTGAATAACCCATCCTTACGAAGTTGAAGTGACAAGTTGCACTTTATCTCATCAATTTAGAAAAAAGTCCCATACATTAAGTACAATTTCCTTGGGGGTAAATAAGGAAATGCTTAATCCCCCTACGAATGCCTAAACCCCAGTTCATAAATCTGTTCCTTGAGGTTTTTTAAAGATAATACCAGTATTTAAACGAAATGTTACTGTCTGATTTCAACATGTATTTTCCGCTGAATAAACTTCGGGAATATTTTCAGTAATTTAACAGGATAATATATGTTATTGTCGTTAATATAGATCAATGATTCCTTTCACATTAAACAAGTCGGATCTAGATAATTTACGATGGGAATAAATGTTTTAAATTCCGCCAGAGGTGCTCCGACCCTGCCTATCCTTACCCGGAGGGGGGATCAAGAACTCGGGGGAACTCTGCCAAGAATACCTCTTGGGGATACCTCTGCCAAGCTTATCCATCAAGCAATGTCTTTGACCTGGATTATTTCCTCTACCTACACATATATCATAAAACAACAGCCTGATCGTAGAGGTAATTAACATTAATGTGCATAAGTCGACTGAGCGGATACCCGCTGCAGGCTGGACTGCAAGTCACGATCTGATATATCAAGAAGAAGATCAATCATCATAAACGTCTCTAGTCATGCGTATAACCCACTTCCTCCCTAATGCAGAGTACAAGTGTCGAAGTCATAAATATCCAGATTATAGCCAAATCGGTTCCGGTCAAAATCTCTCCCTACTCATCCCCCGACACCAAATATAAAGTGTGCACGTAAACATATTATAGTATGTATGCACGCATGCACGTGCATACAATATACACGTACACACACACACACACACACACACACGCACACACAAGCACAACACCACCATCATTGTACACATGTGCACAAATTGGAACATCGTCAAATTTCATCATCATCATCCTTTACCTTCAACGGCAACAGTACCTACTCGAGAACTTAAAACAACTTTTGTTATCAACTGGTTGTAATGCATTGAATTTCGAAAGCAGGTTATAACGAATATAAGAAAGCAGGTCATAACCAATAATATACGACATCCACCATCATCAATCAAATGTCTAGATGCCAGATGTCAATCCAAACCTTCTATCCAAGCTGTTACATGTGTCACTGTATTCGCTATAATTCAAGTGAAATATGTTCAAGAACTGTAAACAAGGTCTGCACTGCCAGATATAGCACATTGAATTTTAATCTTGCCATAAAAGAAAGCACCTTACAACTAATAATATACGACATCCAACACCATCAATCAAATCTTGAATGCCAATCCAAATCTTCTATATAAACAGCGGCATTGCACTCACTATAACATAGTGAAAATATGTTCAAGAACTGTACAAAATAAGGTCTGTAATACTACATACGAGTTTTAAACTGACCATTAAAAGAAAGCATCTTGAAAGTAATAATACACGTGGTCCAACGTCATCAGTGAAGTTGTTCACCCCAAACCAACTCTTCTGTATACCTATGCTTCTATGTGCGGCATTGTACTTACTATAATACAAGAAAATAATATGTTCAAGAACTGTACAACATAAGGTCTGTAATAGGCCTACTACATACTGAGTTTTAAACTGGCCATAAAAGAACGCAAATTGAAAGTAATAATACACGTGGTCCAACGTCATCAATGAAGATGTTCACCCCAAACCAGATCTTCTACCCCAACGGGCCCAAGCTGCTACACACATTAGCCCCACCCGACTCACTGCTTGTCAATCCGACACACTGCTAACTGCTTGTCAATCTATTTGTCCCCCGACACCATACCATGATTAATACCATGTTCCATTTTAAACGACATTAAACGTTCATTGTCATCTTCACCTTAGCCCGCAGTTGGCTTCCTATTCAAGCAAAGCGGTGCTCATGTCAATACAACAACACCGCCCAACCCCCAGCGATATTCAATCCCCACCCCCTGGGACACCCCATAATGAACTGCTGCCGCCGCAATAACAGACCCCATCTTTGTCCCAGACTGTCGTCATGACAGTAATGTATGCGAAGTTAAGATAAACCTAACAACCGAGTTAGCCAACACTTATGAAATACTAGTACACACTTATTTAAAAATAGCTGCAAGATTATTATTATTTAAAAATAGATGCTAGATTGTTATTTTATGCAGATTTGTGTTAGTCCAGAAAGTAATGTCCTAATTTTGGGAACATCTAGTGACAATTACCTCACACAAAATCGTGTTCTCAGAATCTCCAAACCGAAAGTAAAACGACGTTGCAAAAACGATAGCTTGCTTCATTCACTCGCAAGTGCAGATTCAACTCCGGCTTGTGTTCATTATAAAACTGCAATATTTTTCTTTCTCTCTAGCAAGTATACAATACTATGCAAATACGCAATGTGATCTTTTTATATGTTGTCAGTGCATGCGATGTCTAAACGTGACCAGAAATGTGTGTACAGAAAGCAGGTCGAGCAAACACAACGTTAACGTCAACCGCCGATCCCACGATTACGCAGAAGGCTCGGTGTATACTGGCGCTAATTGTATCAATACTAGCACCTTCAACACTGCACCCTCCAGTCTGAACTACAGAGCCTGCGACGTGCACGGTGTAAATGTATCCATCTACTGTGTGCAAGATCCGCAATGTCTCGTCAACTGTGGACACATCTTTAATGAAATAAAAACGTAATATTATGTATAACGTCTACATCAAACCTATCCTATAACTCGACGTTTCGTCGGTAGCATTGTTAGCCGACGTTACCATGAGTGTGAAAATTAAACATTGCAGAGTTGTATGTCTGGTGCCCGTTGCACGACGCTCTTGTAGTGCTACAATAGTTGTAACTGTGCTCCCGCCACAATAGAAAGCGTTGACGTTACAATAGTTGTAG
>JAVCKZ010130444.1:0-37537 GCA_034780755.1 Lepetodrilus elevatus
TGATAGGATGCACTGTCTGTAGAGTGGCAATACAGTTATCATCCTTGGTCTTGTCAGTACCAGCCAGTGCTCACAGGCTTATTGCAACATTCAGCGCTACGGATTTTACAGGTTTCCTCCTGCTCTAAACTAACAAGTCATGATATTAGTGAAAAAATCTAAAAAGCAACTAAACTCTAATGAAAAAAACCCACCTAAACTATTAACTACTACTACTACTACTACTACTACTACTACTACTACTACTACCGGTACATATTCATACTACACCATATTCACGCTCTCACTATTCCTTCTGCTGCTGCTACTAGTACTACCACTACTACCACTACATCATGGAGAGTGACAAGGGAGGAATGAATATCGTTTTCGACTCTGATGTATCTTTTTCAAAGCAGAGGATAACTGTCACATTTGCATTGGGTCCCCCATTCAGTGCCATTCACTGCCCGATTCTATTATCTAGCAAGTTGTCAGGTCCATGGTCGTCATTGGGGATTTGGAGGAGGGAGATTCTGTGCAATACTTCTACTCTTTCTTGTTGGAGAAGGTGCTGATGGAGGTAGAGGAGGAGGAGGAGGAGGTGGAGGAGGAGGAGGAGATACAGGAGAGCAGTGGGTTGGGGGAGGAGGTAGAGGAGGAGGAGGTGCAGGGAGGGGAGGAGGTGCATCGGGGCTGTGGATTGTGAAGCGGGCTTCGATTTTGTGCCTGGTTAAGCACCGCGAAATACATTGTGGAAATGAGAGCAACATTAGTTAATGAGAAAAAGTATCCGCTGTAAGAAGCATGTTGAAGCCAATGATCCAGGAGGTATTCCGTCATTAGCCGGCCATTCGTTGATAATGTGGCCACTGCAGGGTCTCATCAACTTCAAGCAGAGCTGTAGAAAGTACTTATTGATTCTCAAAATAGTTTTCTTTGACATGACATGACATGCAGAAGAATATTTTTAAAATTTTTTTTTCAATTTTTCAATTTTATTTAAAATATAGTGTTTGAATAATATTGAACATTAAAACACAATTATTGATTGATGATCAGTTTGGACTAAACTGGAGCAGTAAATGGCAAGGATTTGACAATCATGTCATTGTTTCTTTTACTTCCAAAATGTTTTCTCCACTTTAACCTTCTCCATGCTGAATAAAATCAAAGTGTTCTATTTCTGCATGTCATTGAGCAACTTAAGTCGCCTTCAGCCTTCAGCGGGAAGAGGGTTAAAGGAGAGCAAACTATCAATAGAAGTAAATGCAGTGGTGATTGGCAATATCAAGGAAGTTGGTCAAGGAATTTTATGTCCCCATTGGATTTTATCATTTGTTGAAATGATTGGTAGAATATCATCCCAAACAAGGGACATTTGTTCGCTTTATCTGATGTGCGTCATTGCATGGGACAATGATAAATGACGGATATTTTCGGCTCAGATTTTGGCCTCAGAGTGAACTTTTCGAAGGAAGAGCATCAATCATACTGAGATCTGAGGTCCACTGAGTGAAGTAAATAATTGACACATCTGCTCATTATATGGAATATTGCCATACATTTACAAGGATCCATGGTTTTGAACATATTTAGAACTGAACTATACGATAAGAGACATCTGTGCATAAGAGGCTTCTATGCATCACTGTTGAACATTTATATTATTTGCATTATAATCAATATTTCAATTATATGTTTAAATATAGAAATAGAAATTTTCTAAACATGCTAAAATGTCCACTAGTGGTAGAATCAATACAGTTGTGAGAGAGATTGAATATTGAATAAGGGTTAGGAGGGTATGGGTGTTTGCATGTGCACATTTTCCCAATGATTTCTTAAACGAGCAGGTTTTTATGTGTTATCTCCCTGTTAAATAGATGTTTAAAATCATCGCTATTGACTAATATCATTGGAAAAGCTGCTGCACTGCGACTGTATGTTATTTTTGGAACTTCCAAGCTGAATTCTCTATTTAATAATAATTAACATGCCTGATGGATTAGGTACAAACATTGCTCTTTAGGGCATCTCCGGTTGCTTCCTGCATGGAGAAGGTTAATGTGTCATTGATTTGAGCTCAATTTTCTATCAACTTGTCATTTGGCTTGAAGTCAATTTTCTGTCAATGTGATTTGAGCTCAATTTTCTATCAATGTGTAATTGATTTGAGCTCAGTTTTCTATCAATGTTTAATTTATTTGAGCTCGGTTTTCTATCGTTGCAAATGGGTGAAAGATTCCCGCAGCGACGTTAAACTCCATATCACTCACCACTAACTCTATATCAGGTGCGTAGATAGGGGTATTTTATTGTGGATTTACCCATACTGTTACTGTACCATGTTTATGTTTTGTTTAAAAAATAAAGTTAGCTAAGATAATTAATGTAGATGCATTATAGGCATGTAAACACACATGTTTACGGCAATGTGTCAATGACTTGGTGCTGGAGATACGTTCTCAACTCAACCGGGCAAGTTGTTCCAGGTAGAAAGATTAGACCATGTTTCCCTCGTACCTGCTGGTAACTTCATCTGGGGTTTGAGGGGCTGTCTCACCTCCCACAGGTGTTGTGTGAAACCGAGCCCCTAGGGCTACAGGTGGACAGGGCTGCTCATGCCTGATTTGTCAGAGGGGTACCCGATACTGCCCTTCCTCCTCCGTCCTGACCCCCTACTCCTACAACCACACAACACAGTATCTGTATGCCCGAAGGTTGTAGGCGATACCCAACCTCCCATGTTAATACCTGGCCCCTACCAGGTGGTGCTCGAGCTCTCGAGATTGGGCCGTCAGATTTTGAAACTTTTTGAGTATAATTTCATGCTCAAGATCAAAATTTTGTATGGGGAATTATGAAGCTTTTGAATGTAGCCGGTTTCATACAGGGAGTGAGTGAGTGACTATGGAGTTTAACGTCGCTGCAGGAATTTGTCACCCATTTGCGACAATGGAGATATTCCAGATAAAATATACATGAAACACGATGAAACATTTAGCTATTAGAAAAACAATTAAATACTTTTTGACGTTCCATTTAAGAAATCTTTTTGGGGTCTGGCTAATCTTCGCTGTCATTGATTCTTGAACACTGACATTTTATTACTAGTTCTTGTATGTAGACAAATTGGCATAATTCTTTAATAAGAAATCGATGTACTTTTACCAACTTGTGAAATATATCACTGATCTCTCCAATGGTATATAAAGTAGCCTTAATCCGCTAGACACACACGTCATTGAGGTGGTATGTAAGGTGGCCCTCCCCAATTCCCTCTCAACGCCAGACACACTATCATTACCCAGTTACCAGTTAATCACGGTGATTTGTTATGGGGGGGAACCTTTAAATTAATGTTTCGTCGCCACAGCGGGTAATGACTTGGTCTGAGACCAGAACATACCTGCTGACAGTGAAGACAAATGCCGCATCTTGATTGCAGTTATTGCCCATGTCCTGTCCTGCCTACTGGAGCCAAAGGATCTGTTTGTTTGTGTTAGGGCTTTAATCTGGACATTGATGGGCTCCGTGGTCCGTCTGTCAGGGCTTCTTGTGGCAGAGACTGATCGTAGTAGCTCTATGAAAGTTGTAACTCAGGAATTATGAATGTAATAGCGCTACAATTGGGGTTTTTTGGAACTGGACTTGGGACATCTTGTAGCATATCTTCTGCATGTCTTGCTCTGAGATTACGAAACGTTCTGAGTACGATTTCATGCTCAAGCTCAAAATCTCAAAATCTACTCTGAGTTTGGCATGATATCGTAATCAGGGTATCGTTTATCCGCTAAGAGACCATAGCGCTCTCTTCGCCGATAGCTAATACACTGCTAAGAGAGTGCTATGGTCTCTTAGCGGATAAGAGCGCTTCGAGAAACGATACCCAGAACGTTTCGTAATCTCGGGGTCTGGACCTGGGCCCAGTGCTCAGAACAGTTGTAGCTACAATTTATTGTAAGGCAAATGTTTGGAACCTGCTACGCGATCCTGGAATTTAGTTGTTGGTATATGTGTGCATTTGTTCATGTGTGTATGTGTCTGTGCGCATGTGTGTGCAGATGCAGATGGTCCAGTGCAAATACACCTCTGCTTTGATGACCTCTGCATCACAAGATGCAGATGCCAGTGTATTTGTTCAAGTGATGATGGTCTGCTTGGAGAAGCAATGTGGCTGAGCCAAAGGTTGCAGGATGGCCATCAGTTGTTGATAGACAAGCCTGTACTATGAGATTGTATATCATGTGTATTGTATATTGGAAGAACTGTCCGTACAAACTAAACAGGTAACAAAGCTCTCAAGGAGACTTAGCTTACAAGTGTTTACACAATATGAAATGTTGGCCTAGCGCCATAGACTTATGACAGCATGACAATGGGCTTGACTGAATGTAGTCTTTGAAATAATAGTATATTTGATATAACACAATATAAAGGATAACATACTACTAAGTAGCTAGTCAATAAGTTGCAGGTCTGGGTATCAGGTTAAAGTTGGGCATGTGGTTACGGTTCCCACCTGTCAGTACCTCAGTGTCGAGTTTAGGCCTGATTATTTGTAGAATAACCCAAAATATGGTTTTACCTATGCTATGATCTGTTTTGCCTATGTATCATCTGTTTAACCTTTGGTATCATCTGTTTAACCTTTGTTATCATCTGTTTAACCTTTGTTATCATCTGTTTTTACTGTTTGAATAGACATGTGATTGTGATTAGAGGTAATATCTCAGCAGGTAGCGTTAACTGAAGTTTTCAACTCTGGGTTTGGGTTTTAGTAAACAGCACATCATTTATCATGTTTACGATCAATGTTTGCGGAGTGCTTATGTACAACAGTAGGACGTTTTTATTCTCACCATGGGACAAGTGTTTTTCATCAGAATATCGTTTTTCAAGTGTTTGTTCATTGCGGCTTCTCGTGAGTGTTAAAATAGAACTGTTTAACCTCACGGTGAATTCTGTTTTGTGTCAGATGTATGCCGTTTTTGGGTGGGGTGATTAATCATTGTCACTTATCGGAATGCAAAACACCTCAAATTTAATCGATATACGTTATCTGGTTGATAACAGAATGATGTGTGGGTTTACACTTGCTATTTTTACACTAGAATATGGTGCTTCAGGTAATTTGACTATGAATACAGATAGTATTCTAGTAACTGTGTTGTCACCTGATATTAATGGTCTTTGCAGACAAATGGAGCCAAATTCAAATGCGGAACAGATATTGATTTATTTCTAGCAAAGTTTTGAAAAGAAGGTTGTTCAAATGAGAACAGTATGAATAAAACTTGCATTTGCAATTTGCTGTCATTCAAGAATGGCTGGTTTGTTTTCCACTGGATGTTTTAAAGTTTTTATGTACACAACAGTACAAGACTAGACCAACACCCATCTGAAATTACATAGCTTTCATTTTAAACATTGATAATCCACAGTAAGGTTCTGTTGTTCAGCTTTGTATAAACCTATGTAAAGGTTTAAACATATATTTTTATTTATAAAATGAAATGAGGATTAGTAATCAAGCTGTAAAGATTATTTCTATACTGAGGTTCGAATAAAACTTAAATGTTCTCAGGTACGCTAACATTTTAGTTCATAGATCATAAAACGGTGTTATGTTTATGGGTACGTATATTGTCAGTGATACTCTTGATCTGGTAAAGTGATCTATGATTTAGGTACCTCGTAACCTGTGCAATCTAACTGTCTGTCGTATGCACAGTAGGCCTCGAGGCCTAAACCATTGCATGTTCTGCAATGTTGCGTCAAGTGCAATTGTTGGTGTCAGATATATCGTGATGCAATGACACAGCATAATTAGTCATCAGTCAGTCAGATTCAGTCTTAATGAGTAATTGCATGTAATTCGGCCATGGTCAAACATTCATAATGAGTCAAACCATTGTACAGTGATCGTCTGGTGTCTGGTTGTACGCGTACAATTTCATTACGAATCCATCATGGCAACCACACTAATTTACACACAGTTTTATATGTAAAGTTCGGGTGCAGTTTTTCTTAACCCTCACCCTGCTGGATTTAAGGCCAAAACACTGCTTATTAGGGCATGTCCGGTTGCCTTTAGCAGGGAGAGGGTTAAACATGGAGCACTGTTTAACCTTCTCCCTGCTGGATTAGACACAGACACTGCTCTTTAGTCTTGTTAGTGCATCTCTGGTTGCCTCCAGCGTGGAGAAGGCTAAACCTACCCGAGGGATTAACCAACATTTCTACTGGAAAACCCTCTCCTATCCCTGCTGGATTAGGCACAGACACTGCTGGTTGTTCGTGAATGATGGTATTGTCAAATTCATCATGACATTTGCATCAACATATAAGTACAGTTTTATGTGTAATGTTCTGATGCAGTTTTTCTGAAACGTGGAGCTGTTTTGAACCAACATTTCTAATTAACCTCCTCACTGCTGCAGACATATATATGCCCAAAACATGCACAATGGAACAGTTCAGCAGGGAGAAACCATCTCTGGGTTAGACAGACACGTCTGGTATCTGGTTGTTAATTTTCATGGACTTCTATTTCAATCCTTTCCTTGTTGGACCAGGCACCGACACTACTCTTTATAACATTTTCAGTTGCTTGTAGCATGAAGAGGCATTTTGGGTTGCCTCCAGCTTGAACAAGGAAAAATAAGCAGTTTTATCCAATTCAGAAATGTAGCAATTCAGAAATGATGATGACACTGTATTTAGCGAGATAGACAGTCTTAGACTATCTTCAGTATTACACTGACACTGTATTACAGGGTATCGTTTCTCGCTCTCATATCTACTACGAGACCATGTACAGACTCTTGTAGCCATCTCTAATACATGGGATCGTGAATTTACGAGATTGCTATAGTCTCATAATGGGTATGAGAGCTTCAAGAAACGATACCCAGATCTATAGACAGTCTTCAGTAGATTGTACACTATAGACAGTCTTCAGTAAATTGTACACCATAGAATTGAAACATTTTTCTTTGCTCTTGGAGATCAATACCATCGTTATGATCCAGTGCCTCCCCACTGTTATCTAGTAATTTTCTTTGCATACTGGTAATGCACAGTTCTTAACACGACCTTAACATTCCATGTCGGGGTATTACTCTTGGCAACTATCACATAGAGGTTACCGCATGACTGTGTGATCTCCTCGTAATGCCCGCCCATGCAAGTTGGATGTAATATGACTTTTATCTATCACCGCGTTATAGGCTCACGCAATCTGCTTTATCAGAAATTTGTTCAAGACCTCGGTGATCTTTTGTATTTCTTGACCAAGCAGAAAATAGGGATTAATTATGTATGAGCTTTTTTCTACTGGCACGTTCCAGTCGATGTGCCGTAGGCTCAAAGGGGCGGATGAATTTCAGTCGCGTAGAGAAAAAAGGGTTTTGACTGAAACGCAAATTGAATTGCGGTAGGTACATAAGAGATAAGCGTATTGGAGGTATCGTGGATTGCGGCTGATTATCGCCGATTGCATGCCGAGTTTAAGTTTGACAATGATTGCGATTTTCAACGGTGTTGAGATAATTCAACTCTGACAAATCCGAGTCTCCCGTTCGCTGACAAGCATTGTCGCGGAAGCATTCCGTTATTTCTTTTCATAATGCTGAAGATATTGACAGACGTAATTTATGGGTGGAATTTCATGCGGATTGAACTAGATGTTCAACTGTATTAGTGCATTATCCATTCATTGCTTTGGAAATCCTTAGAGAGTTTATCCAGATTCTGTATAAGCCACGAATTGTGGTCATGGTGGGTTTTTGTTGTTGCTGGCTTCCAAATTCTGAATCATCTGCTCACCGGCAGAATTTTTTTAGAATTTTTTTTTTATCACATTACTTTGAGTGACACGTGAGTCAGTTTGGTCATGTAGTGCACTGCAAGGTGCATCAAGGTGCAACATTTCGTGATGGTACTGTGTTGTGACAATGCCCACAATTTGATATCATAATCCATGTCATGACACGAGTTATTATCTCATGGAAAATTATGAAATGTTTTGTCCGCAAATGTGTTGACATCCTGAGAGGAATGATCGGTTATGATCAAGTTTTGCACCTGCTGTTGAAGTTCTGCATTAGGTCATGGCACGTGACACCATAGTCGCTTTGATCCGATTCTGTACCCAATGCCCCAACTTCAGCAATATATCATGGCATTTCATGCCTTAATATATCATTATGATCAAATTCTGCACCTGTTTATATCATGCACCGTGACTCGAGCTTTTATTGCCAGCACAGAGTTCACTTGTTAAGTATATCATGTTCCGATATATATTATTGAAACATCATGTTTTGTCTGCGCGTGCAAGTTGTTCTTTTGACAGATGGCTTTCCACGAGAAATATCTCACGTTATATGGCTGAAAAAGCGAGCAGACAACATCAACTCGTATCAAGGAAACGGCAGCTCTGTCACATTGTGATGGATGAACGAATAATGCATTGAGAAATAAATAAAAAATACAGATCCATTTTTATCCCGCTGCGAGTTCTATTTATCTGTTTATATAACGCAGTGTGATGATTTTCAGAGTTGTACGAAAACATGCCGTCTTTTCGATGGTATTCATTCTGTTTTTTCAAGACAATCTGATCCCTGCCGGCAGATGGTTATATCATGGGAGACTTAGCACGGATCATTTACGCTCGTAATACCCCCGGGAACAGTGTATATAAATATGTTTACCGTGTACAGATAAGAGGGTGCTTTCAGCTCTGAGGAAGACATGGGTGTCGTGTGACTTCTGTCTAAGATACGAGATCGGCCAGTAATATATAGATGCTTGTCGGCTTACTCTCAGACCTGGAGCAGTTAGACTTGCAGATGTTTGTCTTTAAAGCTGCATCGACGTTCAGTCATGGGTGTCTGACGGGTTTTTTCCCTAAAGATATTGAGATCTTCCGTAAATATAGACGTATGTTGTCAAAACTCTGAACTGTAGTAGTAGTTGATGTTTTTGTTGAATGTGTTAAATCTACATTGACATTCTTGGGGTTTCTTGTGATTTTTCTCAAAAAATTTGTTATTTCTTATGAACATGTTAAATCTATGTTGACATTCTTGGGGTTTCTTGCGATTTTTCTCAAATAAAGTGTTGAAATGTGTCATGATATAGAGATACTCATGTTATCTTAACTCAGTGTTTTATCATTAAAACTGTACTTGTCTTAAAGCTACATCGATATTCGGTCAATTCAATTTTGAAAATCACGTGTTACATCTCTTATTAGGAAAACTATGTTTGCTATCGTGTAGATTTATGGTTTCGTATCGCTACTCCACCTGAAAATACCCGAGGGTATGTTGTATATCTCCAGACAAAACTTTGTCTGGATGTCCCAGACTGTACAATACTGGGTGAGCAGGCTTGTTGAGTTTGTTGAAGAGGTCTCGAGTAGAAATAAGTTTTATATTGTGTACAGTATGCTCTACAGGCATTTACAAATCTGGCGCCCGTTCAACAGAACGACCATAGCACTATGAGAATCGTAACTCTATGTTAACGTATGGGCTATAATCGTTTTGTAATACAGAACCCCTGTATACTTTATGGAATGTTTAAATACTATTCTATTGAAAAGAAATACTGTGATCAAGATTCATATGAGTGGTCGAATAAGCGTGCAGTATTCATACTAGATGAAAAGGTCACAATATTCAAACAAATACTCAAAACAATTAGTTTGATATCATATATAATTTGGAAATAAATATGTGCCTTGAAATTTAGATTGCACTAGTTTTATGATATATAGATCTAGTAATGTTTAGAGGTTCACCATGTGTCACGCTAATAAAATAAAGAAGTCAATAAATTGTATTTGTAGTTACCATGGCTACAACCAAGTATCATTTATATCATCAATATTTGCAGATCTCTGTGTATGGTATTTAGGCACTGCTACATAATTACCAAAGTTGCTATGGTTACAAATCACAATAATAACTTTTATTTTTTAAACTTTTATTTCTTAAAATGATAGTCGTTGTCCATGGGTGAAATATTCCCGCTGCAACGTAAAACATTAATTCATTCATTCTACAATGATTTATATAGCATTTTTTTCTGATACTTCCTGAAACATAAATATTTGTATTATTGGAATCTATGGACAGAATGATAATATGCTATTTTTTTTTTCTCTCTTCAAAAACTAAATAAATCGTGTGTTATAGCGTAATGTGTAATTGTCTATGTGGTAAACATATTTTCAGCAGCTAAACGGTTTCTCACCAGTATCCAACCTTTCTATTCAGGAATACAAATGCTCTTTTTGCCCCCAGTGATATCTAATGAGATAACTAGATAACCCAGGACATGAGTTATCTTTTCCTATGCCCCACCAGGGGGTTCTGCTCGCATAAAAAAAGTGTTTAATCGATTACACCGACAACACATCGTGGAAGCTGCGTAAAGCGGGTTGATATAATGGTTTGCAGAAGCAGTTTCAGCTAATGGATGTTTAATATACTTTTATCAACACTTTTTATTATCTCTTGATGATTGAGCGTCTTTAACTCGGGACGTAATTGCGGTTTAGTCGGGCTTGGGCATTTATAAATCTTGGCAATTAATCTACAAAGAATATACACGTTGATTGAATGTTAACATGGTTAAGGAACTACGTTTGTTATTTCATTTTCGAATAGGTTTTGTATTATTATTTGCTGCTGCACCTGCAACTAGGCCTGTAGTGTTGGACAGGAATGAAAGTCAAACATGTTTTGATTGGGTAAACAATGAATGGAAAAAACATTGGCTGATATACATTGTGACATACGGTGTGAACATTTTGCAGTGGTTCTGTCATGTTCTGTGAGTCAAATTCACTTGTGGGTATGAGCGTGTTCCCAGTTTGCACCCTGTATGCACAGGTTTTAGTCTCGACTCGCCCCACGGTCTGACAGGTTGTTTATGGTCACCTCCGGTCAGACAGCCAGTTCAGAGTACACTGGGTGACATCAGTGTCATCGTTAACCCTACTGGGATCTGTAGGCTAAAACATAAAAAATAATTGTTTTACAAAAAAAATCACAAACAAAATCACATAAACAACAGAAAACCCATTATGTTTAAAACCTGTGTGGCAATCCTTTTTATATTACAATAAAAAATTGTTATTGTAATTTTACACAAGAGTTCCGTTTGACAGCATGCTTGCATTATTGTTTAATATTTAGTAAAATTTATCACTTTATGAATATAAAAGGAATAAGAAAAATAACTTGTTATGAACAAAGACATAACATATGTTCTCTGTCCACCTCTTAATTTTTGTTTAAAAACAACAACTATAAAATTGTGCTCAAAATAAGTCCAAGGAACATTTAATTAATTGTATACTGCTATGCCTAGGCTTGTTTATGGCATGTTGGAGATACATTGTACACTAAATGTATTGCTGAAAGTGATACTTTGTGTCTGTGCTTGTTAGCTGTGTCAACCAGTGTTTTTACATCCATCACAAACCTACCTGTAAAACCCACCAGCCCGAATAACGATACAAGTAAACAAATCTCAAATTTATGCTAACCCTGGCTCAGGATAAGAGGCTTGGTTGATAGAAGGAGATAAAAGCGTACAAATTATTCTGTTATTCCAACAATTCGCTACTGTTTGTGTGAAAATTAGTCATCAAGGGAGAGTATAAATAGGTAGGCCGGCCGTTTTCCAAATTGACCCATTTCCAGTATTTTCCTGGTAGGGATCCGACAAAATTTTGCTCGTAATGTTTCCGAGGGCCAAATCGAATATAGAAATACCTGCTGGTTGATCGGAGAAACTTTTATGACGTTATTAATCTCAGCTGGAAGCAGCCTATTAATCACCGGAACACAGGGCAGAACATCGGAGTATTAAACCCTGCAGCTGTACCTGAGTTCTGCTTGTACACCAGGGCCAGCTTCCTCCATATGTGGCAACACCAGCCTAGTCAATTGGGTCCAACATCTACGGACTAACCTAACTAATTGGGTCCGAAATTGACAAAATTGATGACATTCGTGGTCATTGTTTTACGTAAATACTTCTCCATGTGCGGTAACACCAGCCTGGTCAATATTGGGTCCGAAATCTATGAATAACCTAGTTAATTCAGTTAAAATTTGACAACATTACATAAAGATTTGTGATCAATCATAAAAAAAATAGCAACATTTAAAAAAATCATTTATTATTATTTTTCTTTTATATATTTGTGATCAATCTTGGGAAAACATCAACAATATTTTAATAATTTATATATTTTTTATATATATTTGTGATCAATCTTGGAATTTTAAAATATTTGTTAATGATTTATTATTTAAATTTTTTTTTATGATGTAGATTCAGAGTTTGCGGATTAGCTACGAAGTTTTTTTTAAATCCAGGGAATTTCAACCCATGACCTTGGTTTGGATCCAGGTGACCAGTTTCGCTGTGACCGTTTGATCCAGGTAGATTTTGACCTCAACTTGGAACAGGTGAAAAAGCTGATGTTATTGGTCCTGACAGCTGGCTGTGGCTGAAGGTTATGACTATTAATGAAGCGCGATGTCCAACATGCTTTGGTCGCTTTTTCGGGCCCTTGGGGTGGGGATTGCGATGGTGGGGAGGGGGGAAGTATATACAAATCGGGGAGACTTTGATACAAGGAGAATGTTAATTGGCCGAGGACGACAATAGGTTTTCACAGTTGGACGGAGACTGGGGTTCGGGATAGTGTATTCACGGAACTACGGACATATGGTTCATTACCAGATGCTTCAGTTTGATAAGACTAATCATATTTTCATATTGATATCAGATATATACAATGCTAATTTGTCCATTTGTAGAGTCTCATAGCTTGAGGGCCTTCACAGAATATTAATGTATATGTTTAGGAAATTCTTTAATAATTTATTTAATTTGGAGAAGCTCTTTGGCTATATTGTTCAAGTTTGTATGGAGGATATTAAAGGATATATTTTTATTTTTATAGCCAGTCTTTTTTGGATGCATTACCCATGTAAATAAGGGTCTATTACTTATTCAAAGAAGGGTGCATTGCCTATGCAAAGAAGGATGTAAATTGCCTATTTAAAGATGTATTCCCTATTAATTAATAGAAGCATTGTAGTGGTTACTGATCAGACTACAAGATTGACGCCTCGAATTTGAATCTCATCCAAAGGTCCTAGAAATTTTAAGGACAGTTTCAAACGTGGATATCTTCAAGAAGAACAGTTTCATATCCTAAGACTAGGATGCAATGTGTGTACATGGTAGAACTGCTGTTAGCATCCTTGGTTCATCTCTACCATGTGTCCACCAGATACTTAACAATTTTGCCTCAAGAACACTGAAAATATTATTGGAAGAACGCAGTGTAAGACCCCCATCAAACAGTTACCTGTGGAGTCCTACAAGAACAAAGGCTTGATTAAATGTTTTTCTTGGTAGGTACTTCCTGTAGCAATCTGGGATGTGTTAACAGGTCAAGATTTGGAGGAAGAACACCCGAAGTTTTATGTTTGGCACGTGTCAGAGTTAGTCTGCGTTTGCGTTTCATAAACCACGGGGTAGATGCAAATTACCACTGTTTAGCATTGACCTTTTATATTGCTGTGAAAAATATTATTTTTTAAATTTAAAAAAAAGATATCGTGATCATTATCATTGAATTATCGGTATAACCTGGTATACAAATTGTTTATGGTCTGAAAATGTTATGGCTTTCACATCGTACCATACATTTAAAACATTCCATTGGATTTGTCATACTTTACACCTGCACATGTTATTTCAAGTGAAACTTTTTAAAATTGAATCTGACACAACACTTCCAACGTGAAGTCATTGCTCAGGTGAAGAGAGAAAGAAAAACCAACAGATTAAATAAATCTCTTTGCACGGTTGTCTAACATCATTTAGGAATAAAGTGAAAAGATGCCACCTTAAGTAAAGTAGTGATAAGGGTTTAGAACTCTGTAATGTTTCGCTCTCAAATCCAGATAGATAAGCTACAGGAGTGGCTCTGTCAGGGAGTGGGGTGTTGGAGAGTGAGGATGTTAAGAGCGGATGTTAAGAGTGGATGTTAAGAGTGTGGATGTTTTAGGAGAGTGGATGTTTTAGGAGTTTATGATGGAGCTCTAGTATAGGATGCAATGCATCAGGACTCCATGGGTGGGTGTGATGAGGAAATCGATGTAATGGGGAAACAGTTCTGATGAAACCGGATCCAATGTCTCCTGGAGTTTTAGAAGTACTGGCGATTGCCTTGTTACCATAATTCATTAGGAATTTTGCAGAAGCTTCCAAAATCTTTAGCATGAACATCTACTTATTGCCCTTCTTGCATTGTTAACAGTATTTGAAGATGTTTATAGATGTTTGGAGATGTTTAGAAATAGTTCATAGGTATATGAGGATTACGACTAAAAGTACCAGATGACTACAAGTATCTTAGAGCTCTATCATCATACTAACCTGCAACACTAGCATGTCCTTTTACACACTTTTACCCTTACAAATTGAATGCTCTATGGCATCTTGGATTGTCCCCAGCAGCTGGAAGGTTAACGAATGAATTGTCATTCTTTTGAACAAGAGACAAAAAACTTTTTTTTATGGAAATACGTGATGGTTCTTGATGAAAGTATTTTTTGTTGCACTTGAATATCCGTCTATTTTCATCAACAGCACGTCAATCTTTGCAAGATTTTCCTCAACAATCTGATGATCTCTCTTTTTTTCCTTCCTCAAGAAAATGAATTTCAATATATTAGTAAAATTGGAAAAGTGTCAGGTAGCAAAGATAACGGATCGAGTCTTATTAGTCATTCTGTACTGTTATCACGGTAATAGTGCAGTTACCTAGGTAACCGTGATATGATAATCATGATAATGGTTACGACATGCTTTTTGGAGATGATGAAGATATTTTTTTCATTTTTGGAATTTGAAATGCACTAACAACATGGATCTAAGCTGAGAATGTGATGGAAACTTTAAGGTGATTGTAGTACATTTCATTAAATGAAAATAGTGGTGGAATTGATGTTAAATGTCTTCTATGATCATTATGTGTGTGTTCGAGTATTAGTTGATGAGGTATTTTCATTTTGGCTGTCTCTCAAATTAGTTATATAAAAAAAGTATTCTTTTTGGTCAAATACACATTCATAACTATCATTAAACATTTGTTATAGGAATACATATTTTATGATGCTCACATATTTTATGATGGTAATAAATTGTAAAACCCACATTTTAATGGGGTTTCTTCTGATAGATCTGAACAGGTAAATTTTGTTTGTAATAAATTAATATTATTTAATAAATCATGGAAAAGTTCTACAGTGTTTTATTTAAAGATTTCCATGGCCATTTGTATCAATATAGGCTTCTGTACATTCTCCTTATGCTAAGAACTGTCAGCAAAATCAAATGTTCCTTGTGTTTGAACTTTTTCTATTCCAAATGCAATATTTTGGATCTCATAAATAATATATTGATCCTGACAGAAGCCATTGTATATGATTACATGACCTCAACCTGTGTGCAATCATCCATGAAAATGTGTGCAAGCATGCATGGGATTGCAGTCATGATGTGCAATAAATCTCTGGGGAAGAAAGATGATTTAACTATTCACGTGTGATAGTAATTTGTTAATTTATACACATGTTCAACTATTTTTTTTAAGCACCTTTGAATCAGCTTGCATAAAAAAAAAAGTAAATTTCATTACAATGTAATAATATTGGAATCAATATTGACTGCACGTGGAGGTCATTCTCTAAGAAGTAATTAAGTGAGTGGTTCTAATATTGAAGCTCGAGTCAATTCAAAATTCTGTTGCATACTTTTCAAATTCATCATGGCATCTTCAAAGAATGTTGACAGAAATATTGCATATTTAAATCACAAAGGGATTTTCATAAGCGCTCTTAAGGCTTAATGCGTTCATTCCAAGTCCTTACATCCCAGAAGTGGAAGCATTATGAAAACCTAGGTTGTAATGCATTCAATTTTGCATGCAATTATATAATATCATATTATGATGGCATTAACAAAACATCAACTTTCAACTTCAATATTTCCGAAGCTCCACATCCCTGACAGTTAATAGATTAATGGAAATGGATTTTCGGTGTTTTATTACAAGGACTTGTTCTATTAGATGGCTTTCAAGTACTTTTCTGAAGCTGACTAAAGTGAACTTTTAGAATAAATTCCATTCTGATTTATGCTAAAATTGCAATTTCTGATTCTGAATTGCAGACCCTGACAAGAAGCCAGCTTTCCATACATTCCAACGTGAAATCGAATAACTTCTCAAAGAAAACTGTATGTGACATGATCATGATGTATTATCAGTGACAGATCAATGCGGCCGACATATTCATGGATTGTTTGGACACTGGTGGCTTATTATCGACAACCTACAGATACGGAAACGTCCTAGACTATATTTCTGTCGATCCATCGAGATCTTTTAGGATGCGATTCCAACGAGAGTTTTAACCTTCTGAACTTGCTGGATTAATCAAAATCTGAGCCATTGACGCTGTGGACCAAGATAGATCTGTTGAATTAACATTGAATTTTGCTATAATTCATATAATATTTGCTTCAGATTTGATTTGGACCTTCAATAGGTTACGGGTTTGCAGAGCCTTCTGGCATGGCTGAATCGTGGCGAAAATACAAATTGGACATGGATTTGACATATCTTGGTATTACTTCTTGGTATTCATTGAAAGGGAATCTGTGGAAGATCTGGAAGAATGTTAATATTTACCCTCAGATCATGCCAGGGCTCAATGGTTAAGCGATTGTCCGCCTACCCTGGACAGGGTATTATCCACAGGCGGACAAGTGAAATAGCCCAGATTAGCAGGTTCTTTACTTACAAGGCAAGTAGCTTCATGTGTGACAGGACACAGGGACAAGTGACTCAAAGAGCATCAATCTCAAAGAGTTCATGTAGATAGAGCATCAATCTGATTCCATTCCAAGAGGCAGTTCCAGAAAGTCTTTTGTTGTTCTGTGGCTAGTGAAAAGATTGGTAAAAGTATTAATAATGCCTGCAATGGTCTTAGGCTATGATAACTTTTTGAAACTGGCCCGCACTTCAGAGGATTACTGCTGTAATCGCATTGTAATCGTATATGTGAAAATATATATTGAAACATGTTTGTAGTGATTTTTGTTTAATGTTACTTGGAATATGTGCTTTTTCCTACCTCTTTCGTTTGAAGTATTTTCGCAAAGTATCTTTGAAATAAACTAGTGCAAGCTTTTCTGTTACTATTTATGATGGACCAATAATCTGTTGAAAATGGTTTGAAAATCACTTCTCTTAACGGCTTACTACACTTTCCCATTCCAGAACTACATGACATTACTGTAGATTTTCTGTTTTATTTATTCCTTGTTGGTTGTGGAGGAAATTCATTAAAGCCAGTAGTAGTTTGTGACATTCTTGTGCATTGCTTGTAATTAACTGTTGCTACCAAAAGTGGGTCTTGAAAATAATTACGTTCATGTCAACAACTTTCCCTTCTCACATACATGTATGTTACTTGTAACAAATGTTGCCAGCAAAAGTATTTTTTGAAAATAATTACGTTCATGTCAACAACCTTTCCTTTTCACATACACATTATATGTGTTGTCGACTGTGTGTTCTTGAGCTCAACCCATTTTCTATGTCAATGTTTTTATTTTGTACGTAGCTTGCTTACGCAACAGGATCAATGACCAACTAGGTAAACTACATTGGAAAAAGAAGGTCACCCAGATATATGCACTTGTTTCTTATTAGAGGCATTGTTCCGTGGCGGCCGATTATGGGGAATGTACAATTGGGTGGCATCAGGAAGTGTCTTGCTTTAGTATGTTCATGGTTAAAAGAATGTTGAGAGTTAAGACTATTGGCTGGTTGAGTTCTGTAGATAGCTGGGTGCCAGGAAGTCTGCTACAGGCTGGTAACATTGTCCATGCCAGGAGCTTGATAAGTGAGCTGGGAGTGTCTATACAGTTTTTCACTGTGTTTCACTGTATTATGTCAAGGTGATTTGTGCAGGGTGGGTCAGGAATTTTCAACAGCTATGTATTGTGGTATTATCTTGTAAAGATAAACTGTTATTGCTATTATTTTTATTAAAATTATTTACATATTTAGTAGTTTTTTTAGTATTTTTTAAAGTAAGTTATTACTTTTTTTATTTATTTGTTGTTGTTGTTGTTCTTCTGCTACTACTCCTCTTCCTCTTTCTCTTCCTCCTCTTCTTATTAGAATATTTTTTTAAAATATTATTATTACTGTGTTATAAAGTATGCAGACTTTTTAATCCAAAGTTCCAAGCATTTAAGACTGGCTTCCTGTCAAGGAGTAGATGCCGAGCCCACAATAGGGATTTAAACTTCAACCTTTTGATTCGTAGTTAGATGCACTTTCACTGCACCATCACAAAAAACAGCTAACCATCTCCCCCAATTGATAGTTTTACTCTGAGTATCAGCGTTAACAGATTTAAAAAAAAATGCAAAACAACATAAGAATTAAAAGGTTAAAGGTATTGAAAATGCCATCGTCTAGAGTATATTACTCGCGTATGTCGAGAATACTTAATCTGATTTCCTGAAAGCAGTGACCTTAATACCTATACCCATGATATCCCTCAGGGATGTCTAGGACTTCTTTTTTAAATAGGTTGATCCTTTATTACCCCGTAATAACATAGGCGAACCTTGCCATTTTAAAGGTCAGTTTTGTTCTTTATAACAGCACATGTGCAACCTACATCTATATGTCAGAATGATACTTCATTGATAAGATACTATGTCTGCTAAATGGATCCAAACTACAACCTTAGGGTTTGTAGGCCGACCGTACTATATCCGAACATTAGGATGGTGCTTCCAGGCAATGTTTTTATTCTCATTTGCAACGTGTAGACAGAGGTTTCTCTTATCAAGATGCCAATTTTGTCTTGAGCTGGAAGAGTTGGGGGTCTTACCGTAATGACTTTAGTTACTCACGTTGCTTGTCCTGCTGATGTTGCTTGTCCTACGGGAAGTCGTCTTGCCTAACCTGTGAGCTCATCCGTATTCCTGATTGATTGCAAACAACATTGGCGAAACTACCTTGATTGCTCGTTACCTCGGGAAGGATTCGGAAAATCCAGGGTGCTGGGGCTATTAGGGTTTATTCTTGGAATTGCCATCTTTCTATACAACAAGATGTTTGGCTACTTGTCCTGAAGTAATGTTCAGTGAAATTAAGACAGGATTTATTTGGGGCAAGTTTCTTGTCATTTCACCAATTAACTTTATTTTAGTGACTAACTGGAATTTTATATATCTATCAAGTTTTTATTAATTTAGGACAAGAAATATTGCGAAATATTAATTAAAATTAATATTAGGACAAGAAATATTGCGATACATCTAGTAGGCCCAATGAATTCTAGACAATTATTGTAACTATTATTATTAATTATTATTATTATTATTAATTATTATGAAAATAATAGTTTTGATTCCTTGGAGTGGCTGATGTTTGCCGAGTGTTGCAGTACACTACAAATTGGCTTGTACCTTTGAGGCGTCACTGTGATAATAAGGCATTCATTGTCAATCTCGCTGTAAGATCTCGTTATGCCACTGTATAGGACCATTTCATGACATCTACCAAGAAAAGTGTTGACAATATGTTTAGGAATTGTGAATGTGATTGATGTGAAATGTGAGGAATTTGTTGATTCTCAAAATGAATGGACAGAATTAAACTGTGATGATTGATAGTAGACACAGTGACGGAGACAAGAACATGATTGATCAAAGTATATACGTGAGACATGAGTACGGTTTAACATCCAATAATGACATCTAGTAATGATCTATTAGGTGACGTTGTTGTATTATTTACATAGGCAGATCGTGACTTTACATTGTGTACTCTTGCTTGTAAATTGTAAATTGTGGTGTTTTTTTTTTCATGTTTAATTAATTGTTATTTCAATATATGAATCAATATATTTAAAATGATTTAATTATTGTTTTAATTTTCTTTCAGAGCTGATTGGAAATAATAAGAAATTCCAGGTCAATTTCCAAGATGGCGATGGGTAAGTCAAATTTACATATTTTAATGTTGATATTTTGTGTAATTTTCAAATCCTTTTCATGCCTTATTTAATGACTCCTGTATTAGGATACACACAATTACATTCTATATACATGCTAGTCCTAAAAATGTTTCAATATGGACATTTAATTTACTGCGGACATTGCATTTACTGCGGACATGGAACTCCTGTCATATTCACTGCGGACATGGCAGCATTGGTGCTATGCGCAGTGATACCATCCTTTGGGATGGTGTGACAAGAAAGCATTCCCATGTTCAAACTTTTCGGTATTTCATTTCGGGTTTGATTGGATTTGCGAACATTTTAAGTTCCTTCTCGTGCCAATATTGACATTACACTGAGGTGAGGACACGGACAGGATGACAGTTTGCTGGCGTGTAGATCATCGTGTACACAGTCGGGGCAGAAACCTGAATGGATGGACATGCTCGCTGCCTGACAAATGTGTTTGCTGTGGGTTACGCTGCTGACTGAGATTGGTCGAATTCAATGTCCCGAGTTTGAACCAGTCCCAGAGAATCTGGCCATCGATGTTTTTGCGGAAGTTTCATTTCCGATGCAGTCGTGATAGGATGTTGTGTCGGGGCTTATAGGCAATGCAGTTATCATTTTTGGTTTGTCAGATCCAGCCGGTGATGAAATATGTGCTTGGGAGTATTAAAATACAAATTGGGAGTATTCAAATACAAATTTAATGATAGTTTGATAACTTTCTTTCTGCTATTGATTACGATGGCACATATTCCAGTTTGGAGTGGACCACAAATTAGTCGCCCTGATCTGTTAGTTCTTGGTCAGTTTGATGGTGGTCATGTTTTGTCGGCAGCCAAGTCATTCACTCACAAGAGAAGTTTTTCTCTCTTGCACTCTCTGTAGCAGGTTCCTGACATCATTGAGTAAAAGCTGAACTTTTCGCGTCCATCGTAATTCAATTGCATGGCAGTAACTTATAAGGTTGTTTGGAACCAGATAAGAAATTCCCTCTCGTCAACTGTGATAACGGTCCACGTCCGTTCATGTTAACGGCATCGATGGCCGAGATAAATCAACTGATCACCTCCTGTTTGTTCCTACTCGTCAAAAACATTATTTAATATCTCGAATAGCCATCTAATTCCGTGATGTACGGTATGTTCTTTAATGTCAGAAAAGACTTTTTTTTTGTGGTTGCGTGCGTTTTTCTTCCGAGGGATGTTTAAAAGCTAGGGTAATTGATGTACATTAATTTTGATGTTGTTATTGGTAATAACTTGCAGATATGGCGATGAATTGCACTCTTGGCTTCCTCAGGAATCAATAACACAATGGGAAAATTGTGTGTTCGTTGCCCTTTGGGGATGCTGCATCAATTTTCCCTCCCCCCGTTGTCGAATTGTTCCATTCTTTTTCCCCTTGGAGACACAACTGTATATGATAATCATTATGAATTAATTGAGTTTCGCTGCATGAAACGGTGCAGTGGAAATTGAGACGTGACTTAATAAGTGGTCAGTGTTCAATTCGCACTAGGTATTGGTCGTGTGTAATTGAATATGGTAGGGAGCATTCTCTGTGATGTTGCTCACTTGTTGCTCACTTGTTGCTGACTCTGAGTGCTTTGTGTTTCATCAGAATCCTATCAATTACTACTGTAATGATCATTCTGGGTAGACTGTCCTTAGCCTCAGAGGATGAAAGTAAATAGTTTTGAATATAAATTATCTTGATTGGTATTATATTTATATGAATGGAGCTGCTGAAATTCTTTGTTCTCCAGTAATCTAGACTTGCTTATCTGATCTAGGGTGATATTTTGAATAGGAGTATTTTAGAACAAGGCATGATACAGACTACATTCTGGGGCAAGATGAAAGAGATAATTTCATTTTATAAGTCATAATTTATCTAATTAAATTTAATATTAAAAAATAATAAAATCTCTTTAAATTTAGAATAATATATCAAATATTATATCAATTATTTTGAATATTTTTAGGTTTAAAAATACATATATATTATGTATGTATTTTATGTTTATTTTATTAATCAGATTTTATTTTATATTCAATAAATTTGTAATTAAGGGAAGCACTCTAGGACAAGGATTGACAAAGCATTATTTATCCACAAGTAATCTTCCCTATTTATTCGTTATATGTGATAATAATATGACAGGTCTGATAATAATACAGCAGGTCTGATAATAACACTCCAGGTCAGAATTAAGGTCTGCTCACATATCAACTGTACAAGTGGCCATTGTAATATTACAATATTGAATGCCCACGTACATTTTTGAGTATTGTAATACTTAAGCCAATGTTGTTCACGGACCATGTAGAACCCATCCTTTCCTTGAGAAATATGCCATTGAGACGACTGTGAGAACTTGTGGGCGATCATATTGCTTGAACATTGTGATCACTGAACGTTAGAAAACCTGTCTGACTTCATTCAAATAATATAATTAGTACTTCAGATACTGTTAACCATGTATATGCTTACCAGCTATGAGCATTGCTGTGTAAGGAGTAGGGAAACTATGAATGCTTCCAGAATTTAAACGGTTAACAAGTAGTTAAAATGTATACTTCCCTGACAAACCCAAAAGGGTAACGGCTGTACAAGGCCTGTAATCTTTTTAACTGATTTTTTTTCCATCTATTAATCATTGACAATCGGAAACTTTCAGGTCAGGATGAGTTATAGATTGTTTTCGCTTGTTTTTCAAACTCTGCTAACAGACTAGTGTTTATTTCCTTCCCCGATGCAACCACCGAGTTTATATCTAATAAACGGCACGCAAACAAACATTTCGAGACCCCCAGTCGAGACAACTGTAGTCTGTTCCCAGTACACCCTATCTGATCCGCAATAGACACATTCCTGTCGCATGTAAAACTGAAAGCCGATCATTGTATCTGGTCGTTGACTGGTCATCTGTAAACGACACTCCGCCCTTCGTGAAATCGGCAAAATCAAAACAAGTATATCGCGGGTATTCGGAACAGACACTTCAATTTTCTGCCTGTGTGGTTCACAAGAGGAGAGGACGATGTTCCCACAGTTCTCGGAAGCTCGTCGGATCTCGACCGCGACACGTACACGCGGATTTATTACCGTGTATCTCATCTTCATATTGTTCGCATCGTAAGCTTTGACAATTCGAGTGCAACCGACCGGGTGCGGTTCAGATAATAAGTAAAGCCACTCAGCAACTGATGTTCATAGTTCATGTTATGAAAAGCAACAAATATTTATTCATTTGAGACACACATTTTTCAGAAGTCGCGAGTTTTAAGTCATGTTTTGTAATACTTTTCCATATTAAATATATAAAGTGAATGGTTATCAAAATCATTTTGGATTAGTAACATCATTGGCTCTTGGGTTGATTTGTAGTCTTTGGTTGTTTCAGGCTTTCTTCCGATAAGATCAATGAAATATTGTGAAAAACATCATTACATTTCATGAAAACACCCCTTAACCCTCTCCCTGCTGATCACATGCAGAAATAGAACACTTTGATTTTATTCAGCAGTGAGAAGGTTAAAGTTAATTATTTTCCCAATCTTCCAATCGCTTGTTTTTAACCTTCTATGTGTGGGAGGGAATGAAATATGCCAATTAAATGATAGAGCTGTTACTTAATGCTAGAGCTCAAGGAAAGGTATTACGTATGGTAGATTCTAGGTGTAGTCTTGGGCACTCTTGTACGAAATTGCGTAACTTTGAAGTACCTAACTCCAAGGTATAGACTACACCATTGCTAAGCTTGGAGTTATTACTAACTAAAGAGTTACGCCGTTTCACACAGGAGTGCAGAGAATGCCTATATATTTGCACTTAGAATCTTCCATCAGGTATTTGCTTAGGATTAATAATTTATTGGCAAAAGGTGAGTTTGATATCCCAGCCAGATTACCTGTTGATGTAAGCAGATTCAGGTGTAAATATCTGCTTTTCGTTTTAGAAAATCGGTATATCTGCTTACCTGGTTTACCAACACGGAACTCAATAACAATATGTTTATGAGGAATGGGCAGTTCGTTATAGATATTTTTTGAGTGCAGTAAAAACTTTCGTAAACTGTCCGATTTCGGAGGCGTCGGGGATATATGCTGCAAAACCATGAGGAGAATTAAAACTCTTTCGATGAGAAATAGAGGTGGACCAAATCAAGTGAACATTAGGAGGTAGGTAGAGGAAAATGTGGTTTGATTTTGTTATGGTCTTACTGCTCTTCCAAAAGGTTCCATTCTGGACTTGGTTTTCTTGAAAATGCTGTTATTTTGCTTAACGTTTGAAAGTTATGATCTTTATTGCATCTTTATTTAGTCCAAGAGATGCTTATGAATATGATTTGTGTATGTAGTGGTTGTTGAATGATTGATTTGTTACATAAATAATAATAATAATAATAATAATGTATAACAATTTCATACTCTCATGCTATTCTCTGAATATAAGCTCTCTATAATAATAATTATTATTTTTGTTTGTTTGTTTAGATAACATGAAAGCACCTAAAAGATACATGTACTGTGTTCTAATTTGAGTTTTAACACATAAAGTTTTATAATGTTTAAAGCGGACGAAAATATAATCTGTGAAAAAGTACTCTCACATACAAAAATAACCCAAACACCATTTTAAAAGTCCTCATTTGATAAATCGGGCACTTTTTCCAAGGGTTGGTTGACAGGGTAAACAAACCTACATTTCACTTTGGCCTGATCTACTGGCCTCACTGAAACTGTGCCTCACAGGGATTGTTGTCAATGATGAACATGTATGCCTGTGGGCTGCCACGCGGAACTGGGACATTTGATGTTACCTGTCAGCCCAGATATTTACAAGCTCAAGAGGAGTAATAATGTCTGCCACTCGACAATATTACACGTGTTTGTATATAGTCGTACACTGTAACATGTCCCTTCTGGTTTGATGTCGGCTCATCTGGCTGGGGGATAGGAAATTAATACCTTGAGATGTTAATTTGTGGTCGGCTTTAGGATGAGGAAGTAGCGAGAGGAGAACTACTAGAGTACATTAGCAATGGGGAGAAAAAAAGGGATAGGAAAAAGCGAGGATTTTTTATGTCATTTTGAGTAGTATTTCGGTGGTTGACTGTCCAGTGATATGGTTGTGGTTGGAGAGCCAACTGTTTTGTGTTACAGTTACTAGTTGATGGTACAGATAAACATTGGCGGAAACTGCACACTCGATAGATATATTCATTGGAATTGTTGTGATTTATGAAACTTATAAAGGTTCAAACTCTGAATTTTGAGGTTCATTATCTGACACCACACCAATGTACTATACAGGTGCTTTCTATAAAATGCACCAGTCCTTGTGTAAAAAGAATGTTTAAACTATTAAGCCGCTGTGTAATGATTTGGAAGAAGGAAAAACTCAATATTTTATGAAAACATTTTGCAAGGCAAAAACAAACATTGTTGGAATATCGTGACAGCCATTCATCTGTGCGGATGAAATATGACCGATAAAAATATGGCAACGACGTATGCCTGAAGTGACATCTTTCCTGGTGTTTTTTTTTTTCATTTTGGAAAGAGAAAGCTTGCAGCGATGAAACATGCCATTACACTAAGCTAACTTTTATTCACATGCTAGAATCCTCAAGTGTGTAACTAGAAAATGCGGAGATTTACGGGCCACATTTGTTGAACAAGTTGTACCAAGAGCGGTTTGTATGCAAATCGATGTGGTGATGCAAGCAAGGTTTGTTCTCAAATATGTGCTTCACATGCTAAATACAAACAGAGGGAGTACACTGCCCTGCATGCTTCCTATTTCAAGAATCTTCACAAACAATCCCAACGCTTTTCTGACCCATTTTTCATTGCTCATTCTGCACTTGAATACATATTATATAAAACATTAAATCCACACCTTATAAAATGACAAATAAAACTCAATCCTTAGGATTATATTGTGATTTACATAACTTCCTATGAATTTTAAGTTGGCAAATTACTAAACCTTTAACAGAGTTAGTGGGTTATTATTGTCATCTTTCTCAATTAAATTTTATGTTGTCAATTGTTAATATGGTAAAAGAAAAACAATATTTGTATTACCCTTTAGCAAGCCTATGAAATAGGAAATAAATTGAATTTTATTTTAGCTTCAAATATCAACAGACAAGATGAGTATTCCTGTTGTTGGAATTCATTCGACAGAAATTTGATGAACCTGCACACAAGGACATAATGCACACGTATTAAATTAGGTGTTGTATTTCAGACTGCACTGCTATTGAAACAGTCGAGTTGGATCACGTAGATGGAAAGCAGCTTATTCACGTAGGGTACTTGTACGCTCGTTGAAAGTGTGACAAAATTGACACTCCGAGGCTTATAAGTCTGCATTGCATGAGAAATGTCATGTTAGGCTAAAGTAATCAGAACGTACGTACTCTGTGTATGTGTATATCGTATAATGTGTCATTTTTGGAAGGTGGCCAATGAATTTGTCCACCGGTTTGTCAACTGACATGGCTATTAAATGAATCATTATATCTTCAATAAGAGAAATCTGGTTATCTGTCTTGCATCACTACTGGCAATGAGATGGTGTGTGTGCGTGTATGCGTGTGTGTGTGCATGTGTGCGTGCGTGCGTGCGTGTGTGTGTGTGTGTGTGTGCCTGCGCTTGCGTGTGTGTATTCTACTAACGAGGGGTTGCCATTTACAAGACAATAAATTCTCATGTATGTGCGCACATCTAAGACACAGACCAATAGGGAAATTGACAAATGAGACTTGTTTAGTTAGTTTTGCATGTGAAATAACGGAGTTTTGAAAAATGGGTATTAACCGCGAAATGTGTTTCCCCTTAATGTAAACTTTTGGAGGGATAGGCTTATTAGTGGAGATGGGTGGGGTTCGATGAGAAATGACCAGATCAAAATATTAACAAAATAATTAATTACATTTCTGCAAAGTGCATCTTGTGAACCCAAATAATCGCCAAATGCAATGCTTAACTATCTCAGGTTATAGGTGACTTTGGGGAGGATGGAAGTATAAATGTTATTGATTGCATTCAATAAGTGGACTCTTTCGACCCATGCAACAGTCGGGGAAAGGTGTCGACCCGATAGTCTGTAATCTGATTGTCAGAGCACTGCCCAGACGGATCAGTTTTCATACAAATGTACGCAGTATTTAACGAGACTAATCCTTCACAGTTCACTATCTTATCAGAAATCGTTTAGGTTCATGCGGACTGGAGTTGGTCCGGGTATTAAGGGAGGATGTAGTGAAATGCAGTTGTTGCCACAATAGAACGGAAAGTTCAGAGTTTTACTTGGGGATATTGATCAACGCTGGGAAAAGGTTCCACGTGCAAGGCTGCACTGTCAAATCCCAGGATTAATCTGTACCAACCATGGCTTATGAACCATACCGTAATATCCAGTTATTACAGTTTTTCCTCCCATCGTAAACACACAATATTGTTGAAATACTATGGAAGACATCATTGCAAATGGGTAAAAGATTCCCGCAGCGATGTTAAACTCCATAATCACTCGCCACTTTGTACACTTTTTTAAAAATATATCCATGTTACTTGTATACACAGGAATGGATTTCATAACTTGGACAACTTTTTACAAATTTGATGAATAAAATATGCTTAAATCAAATCTAAGTAAATAAACTTTAACCTGTTTCTATTGTCAACTTTGTAAGGGCCTGGATCCAGTTTAGGTTGACGTCATGCTTGAAGAATGATTGGTCAATAAATTAGCTTAATTCTTTTGTTTGCTGCGTATACCCCAGAAACGATAACGCTGGGGTGTGAGTCACAGAGGAATACATTGGTAGACTCTGAATCAGCTTCATTAAATCGGGGTACAAGCTGCGTTGTTTGTCTTTTGGACCAGGTTTTATCCACGTGCAAATACGCATGCAGATGGTACCCAGTCTGATACAAGCAATGGACCTTCACAAATTTACATGGCAGTTGCAATGGGCTGGGTTTTTTTACTGGTTTTTATCCACATGCAAGAAGTAACCATGCACAATTCTGGTTTTGCACTTGAATAACAGTGCAAAATTTGGGCATGAACTTCCGTAACCTTGGTGCAGGAGTTTGTTTATCGATGCGGAAATACCCAGTCATGTAAATTGTTGAGGTGCACCAATTTGTATCATAGAAACCATCTACCTGGGTACTTGCACGTGAATAAGACTTGCCCTACCAAATAAAACAATGCAACTCATTTAAATTGTTGAGGTGCATCAGCAATTGTAGTAGGCTGGACACTTTCTACTTGGGTATTTGCACGTGAATATAAACCAGTCCAATAACACTATGCCACTGTCATGTAAGTTATTGTATTGTTTTTTGGGGGATGGTGTTTATCTAAATGAAAAATACTCAGGTAGATGGAGGTCATACAGCCAGAACCCAGTTGGAGGTCAATCAAGACCTCGTATTAACATTGTATCTGTCTGGTTCTCGCTATCGGAACTCTCTCTCGCCTGCTTGCTCTCTGTCGTAACCGACGTTCCAGGTATATACATACCTAGCTGGCGTTTGTTGGCTCAGGTATTTCGTCGGCTGACGATTTCCTGTCCGAGATTAGTTTTAAACATGATACGGGCTTGATGTAATGATCTAATCGTTCCGCAGTGTTGGTTGAGCTGATCTGGTTGGAAGCAAATTTGTTGAAGTGCCTCTGGTTAAGACCCCGGTATGACCCCGCAGAGGAAGTGCATGTGTGCATGTTGACTCCAGTCGTATTTTTAAAAACACAACACAATAAATCCGGTGTTTTTTTCTTCCCATTTGTATTTTTTTAAAAGTGCTTTTTCATTTTCTCTCTTTCTATGTTATGTAATCAGTGAAAAATTAACTTACTTTAATAAAAAAAAATCCTATTTATATATAAATCCCAAATAATAATTATCGTTTAATATGAAATCAATAAATGTTTGTGTAAAAATTGTATGTAAACTAAAACCTGGATGTAATTACCAAATCTAATCTAAGATCAATTGTGCATTTTAATTATAAGGTGGTTGGTGCCAGGAATATTGAGCAATCATTCTATGAGATTAATAGTTTGAGTTTCATCATCTCTATTAAATATATTTATTTATTTTTGTTTGAGTTAACAAGAAATATAAAAAAAAATCGTATAAAATAACGCGATGTAAAGTGTAGGATAGTTAATAAAGCAATGCAGTGTACATACACCGTTAGCTCTATAAGTCTGTCGGCATATTAAAGACGAGCGTGGGGAATGTCTGAAATGAGATAGTTCTATATGTTAATTTCATACGTAAGTATGCCGTAAGCTTCAGTGTCTGTTTAGTAATCCCCGCTCCGACCACCTCCCCCATTACACGCTGTGATCATGATCCAGGTCATATGCTTCAGCGCTTTAATAATATATTCTCGCCGCATCAGGTAATCTTCAATATGTACTGCCCTAAACCTCAGGAAATTGCGCTGATGTAGCAAATAGATGGGTCCGTAACTGCTAGCTTACGATCAGGTGATACCACATGATGAAATAGGGTTTTTCATATATCTGCTCGCGTTACACCGGGCGACATGTGTTTAATATTGACATATGTCACCGGCGCATTACAGATGTCACCGGGAATATCCCATGTACATTTAGTGACATTGTACTGAGAATAGTCATGTGCATATTGTTCCGTAATTGACGTTAGATTGAAATGTACGTTTGTTTGCATACGGCTGTTAGACAGTTTAACTGCCATGAATTGCTCATGTTGTATTCACTATTTCCCTGGCTATGAGACCTATTGTGGTGTATTTGCAAATGTCACCTAATGATATAGGCATTACGATCATCTGATATTTTGATTTGATCTTTACTACCATGGATAAAGTGTAGGATTATATGTATTAAAGTATCTAAGATTATTAACTACTGTGGTTGGAGACACTTGCTTAGATTCATCTATTAAATGTCATCTTAATGTCACCCATTATCCGCATATTACTCTATATCTTGTACTATATCATGTATTCTGTAAACTTGCAAAATATTGAATCTAAATCAGTCTTCAGAATTTTCATCAAGATCCTTTAATTATTTACTCCCAAGGGGTTTGATCTAGTTTTGAGTCGATGCATATGGATGGATGTCTCTTGTGTACTTTTTGTTCTTAACCATTACCAACACTGGATCCAAATTGTAATTATTCCTAATCACAAAATAACCTTTGACCATTAGAATCTAGAATCATAAATGATATTTTAACCTAGTCCCGCAAGCCGGCGAATCCCTCCTGATGATGATGAACGTCTTCTTGGATGCCAGGAGTTAAAACCCAATATCAGTTCCCTAAATGGCATGATTGAACCTTGTTCTCAGAGAGCGGCAGGAGGGAAATCGAGGGACAAAGTGAACATTTTGAAGGGACGTCAAAACCAACCTACTGTTAATGATAAAGAACGTCTTCTTGGATGCCAAGAGTTAAAATCGGCTATCGGTTCCCTAAATGGCATGATTGAACCTTGTTCTCAGAGAGCTGCAGGAGGGAAATCCTTCATTCCTTCATTCTGTCACACAAGGTACAAAGTGAACATTTTGAAGGGACGTCAAAACCAACCTACTGTTAATGATAAAGAACGTCTTCTTGAATGCCAGGAGTTAAAACCGGCTATCAGTTCCCTAAATGGCATGATTGAGCCTTGTTCTCATAGAGCTGCAGGAGGAAATCCTTCATTCCTTCATTCCCTCACACGAGGGACAAAGTGGACCTTTTGATGGGACATCATCGGGCTCTCTGAGGCATGGATTCCACAGCAAATTATCTAAGACGGGAAATAATTAGAAAAATACCATACGTCACTTATTGCGGTGTCTGACAGTCGGAGGCAAATCGATAGACAGGGTCCTGGACACTTGGAGCTCTCGGGAGATTTCCGAGATGGATGAGACTTAAATACTGCCAGAGTGCATGCTCAGCGATATTGGAGTTTTCTTCTTCTCGTGGAATGCTTGTGGAGAAGAGAGAAAAAATATCACTTTTGTTATAGTGGAGCTGGCAGTGTTTTCAAAGCGTAGAGGAGTAGTGAAAATGTTTGTGTTGGTGGTGGAGGTTGCTCAGAGAATAGGCATTGGTGTTTGTATTTTGGTTGGGTCGTGAATTTAATTTTCAATATGTTTAGCTAATCGGTAATCGTTGTCATCACAATGTCTTGGTGATGGAAGCGCTATGCATGAATTCTATGCTTAGATTCGTTATTCATTACAATTACGTTATTCATTACAATTATGTGGCAGGAAATTTAAGTTTCTTAACATTTTACCTGACTGAAAACTTGGTTTTGTTATGTACATTAAAACCTAACTTTCCTTTCTTTTCTATTATTCATCAATGTGAGAATAAATAAAAAAATATATAAAAAAATTGGTTATGGGTGAAATTTTCCCAGTGACATAAAGCATTAAATCAATCAATCAAACTGCAGAAAAAAGGTATTTTTTTAATGTCTGTACAACCTATGCCTTGTCTCGTACAAAAATAACTGGGGCTCTCACGTATGAAACAGCCTTGCTAAATTTAGAGGTGTCATTTTGTACTACAGAATTAGAGGAAGATATAACTTATTTTTTTACTTTTAGCGACAACCAGAAATCTCCAATAGAACATTTATTGGAATGAATACAGATAAGATAATGTTTTAGTCTAGCCTTGTTCCTGATTTCTTGTGATTGCTGATACATAAATTGTAAAAATGTGTTCAGAATCGTTCAGAACACGGGCTATATACTGGCTCCGTCTTGACAAGCAAACTAACACCATACCGCTTCTTCAGTGAGAAATAGCATGAGAAGGCCGATAGGTCACCATTGAACACAGGCTGCTGGGCAGCTAATTTTACGCAAGTCACAATGGGATATTGTCTGGCGGCATTCTGTAATTTAATAATTTCCAACGGCAGAAACTCGCAGAGCAAGAACAGGAGATCCAATGGGGAAATAAACACAATTGTATAGCTCTACCACGTTTTTTTCTTTTCTGTCTCACAATTCCACGCTCTGCAATTGCTGAAGGGCTGGGGAGTATTCAAGAGCTATTTTCTTATTGGAACATTTACGTTTGATCTCGGTTTGTCCGCGGAGATATGGAAATGGGAAGAGAGGGAAGCGAGGGACGTGCTGGCTATTGTCCTCCAATCATTCACTCCGGCCCTCCGACAAATTCCTACATCACGGACCCTAATACTGAAAGGCTTTGTTGGGAAGTAATTTTAGGGATGAACCTGGAATCTGTCTTTTTCTGTGAATGAACGCAGTTGTACAGTTCAGAATGGATCATTGTTTATTCTCATAATAATCACATACAGTGATATAAAGAATACATTTAATTTACAGTCAGTTATGTACACACACAGATACCGTGTTTAATTAATCTTAACTAATTTAATTACAAGAAGATAGTACTTATTGGACATAATGTTGTGAAGCATGACTTTGCGAGTCTTCTGTCCCCTACCCAAATTTCTTTTATTACCTGACTAGCTAGAATTCTTTACGTATATATTTTAACCATCTCTGAAGTTGATATTCCTGTGTTTTAACAATCGCTGATCGCCGAACAATTTGGTCTTTGTGATGTTTCCAAAAGACATACTTTTTTTAAAACTCTTCCACCCCCAACAACAATACGGGGGTTCACTGATCCATTGAGTAAATTTTCTGCTCGGTTTTGTCGGGGTGTACTTAGGTTCAGGAGGCGTTGTCTCTGGCATTGGGCCCCCAGAGAATGAGGGCATTGTGTAGATGGGCAACGATGGTAGGATCACTAGATCTGTGTTTTCTAAAGAGCAAATTCCTAGTAGGTAAAGAAGCTGAAGGGTAGGTGTCGGTTTTCAATGGGGGGGAACTCTGAATGAACGTCCCATTTGCCCAGGGATCATTGTAACACTTAATAGGCTTATCACTCGCACGGAAGATGTATACCGTTCTCGTTCAATAAAGTAGTATAAAAGATGGTGGGGGAATTTGTATGGAGGTGTATTGTATGCTTTTCTTGATTTTTAAGATATTTAAGTTCTGTGATCAGTTTTCTGTTGTCGTTGAATTAATATTGACTTTTACCCTGGTGGATTAACCCTCTCCCTGCTGGATTAGACACAGGCACTGCTTTTTAGGGCATCTCCGGTTGCCACCAGCAGTGTAATCACAATGCTTGTTCTGTAGGGCATCTGGAGTTGTCTCCGGTATGGAGAAGGTTAAAAATGTGCCACCACGGAAGCCATAGTACCACTTTTTTAGAACCTTTTCCTTTTTGCCCGTGGGACCTGTAATTTCCGTTTCTTTAATTGGCATGTTGGGTTGGCTTCAGCTGTGAAAAAGTTTAATAGATGTAAAGATGGTAGATCGGGAATTTGTAATTATTTTATTAGGTATTGTTTTCCAAACAACTTGTAACGTAACCCATCCGAAAAATGGCATTACTCTGTCTGATGACTGCAACACAGCAATTTCTATTTTATTTTACTCATTTTAAATTATGATAGTTGCTACCATTCCATGTCTGGGGAAGTTTTACCTATCAGGAATGTCAAACACTGCCACCTGGCTTCAATAAGGAATTCAGTACAGGACAAGGTGTTCCTTTAGAATTAACAACATTATCACAATATAATCACTGAGCAATGTGGGATATTAAAAGATTCAAGATTTCGCAGAACAAATGTTTGGTGTACGGCTCTCGTTTGACAATGGTTAGTTCAGCTGTCTTAGTTGTAGCCTGTCATATACGTTGTTATCGATTCCAGCGAAGGGAAAACAACATGTATATTGTATGTGTATGTGTCCTGAAGCCAGGATTTACATGCTATACATTGACAGCAGGTGTGTGATGGCGTGTGTGGAAATATACACGTCTTGTCACTGAGAAATTGTGGGCGTCTGTGTGAGAGGTTGTCATGTTTCTAGGCATAAGTTTCATTCATAAAACGACTGAATATGAAGGACACGTAACCATGAAAGAGAAAGTTGGAATTGAATATTTGAACAGGTAAATTAAATTTTATGATTTTTGTGGTGGCTTGGAATGAAGAAGAATTAAGATGTTTAAAAGTTGGAATTTTATCTTTGAAGAGGAAAAATAATTTTATGATTTACGTTTTGTTTTTGTTGTGGATTTAGGTCAAGAATAGATTAGGATTACATGTGTTTAAAATATGTTTGTTTTGAGGACTGGTATATTTTTTAGTCGATATTAATTCATTTTTGTATTTCAAGTACAATCCTGATGCAGCCCAGAACTTGTTTAACCCTATTACTAAGGAAATTGAATGACGCATGACCTTGCAAATTACATAATAACCAATAAGGCATTCGATCGTGAGAATGCCTGTTGCCGACAGGCTTTAAAACGCATGGGAAATTAGATTACGAACACGACCGTTTTGAACAGAATTTTCTATGTCTCATTTTCTATTCCATTCATGCTGTAAGCTTAAAATATCCGCCGTGTAAATTTCGCATGACATAATCAACAGCATGATCTGCCATAGCGCATTTGAAGTCGTGAGTAATAATCGTTATCGTAACAGCATTGTGAATGCAGGCATAAAGAGGAAACGTTAAACTGTTAAAGAGAAACTGGCCGTGATTTCGAACAAAAGGTTATGTCGGGAGTTAATGAACGACGTTATTTGTTCTTCGATAGCTGAAACGGAGACTGTAGACCGTGAATTGGCTAATCTGATACCCGCTGATTGGCATTAACTGTCGTTCATATCAATGTTTTCTGGATTAATTCTATCGGCGATCGCAAGTTAACTTCACATTATGTTTGATTGTCTAGACGTAGTACCTTTGATCATTTTTACTCGTGGAACCTTTCTGGATAGCTTTCGGCTCCGAGAATGCTAGCGGTGCGTCGAGAACTTATTTGGCAGGAGTCTGTGGAAAAGCACAAGAAGAGTTTCATATGTCTTGAATCTAGAATTTCAAATAGTTAAAAGGGCGATCGGGTCAATTTATTTTCTTGTGCTTCGTTTCGTGAATTATTGATTGATGTAATGTTGTTGTTTTTTATTTGTACTTTCTTGGCATGCAGTCTCGAGATCACAAAACCTTTATTTTGAGCAGGATTTAATGTTCCACTTAAAGTTTTGTAAACAAATCCCCGTATAAATTTGAGCTTGAGCATGAAATCGTACTCAAAAGATTTCATGATCTTGAGGTCCAAAAGTGAAACTTAGTGGATTTTACAACCTCGTCTATGACTAATAAATTCATGAATAACTGCATGGAAAATTAAGTCTCTGCAGATGAAATTAGTCGCCCACACATTTGGGTAATTGGTCTCTGAAGAACTGTAGAGGATATCAACTTTCCTCTACACTTGCATAAACAACAGTGGCCACTGAGGGGACTGATACCATAAAGTACTTTTAATCCCTGTGACTGTGAACCACAGTGTTTGCCTTGGATCCACTAGGTGGGCCCCCTGAAATCCTGGTGAGGTGAATCAATTAATACAGAGGACTGGCCAGTGTAATGAACTGTCTAGTTCTTATAAAGCATTAAGCCCGTTGATCCACTGTGAACCTTCTGAAAGTCCTCGCTGATCCGGCATCAAAGGTCTTACTTAGAGGAATTACAAAGTCATGTTTACCCTGGAAGTCCACCCTGTTGTTTCTCCTCTGGGCATGTTTGTCCACACACCGCCGTGGTCAGCGTGGTCACTGTTGGTCAGTGTGGTGAAGTTAGCCAGTGTTATCCAATGCTGCTGGTCAGTGGGTGTCCAGCACAGGGTCACCTGTGTCCGGCTGGCCCCAGCAGCAGTAGGTGTTTGCTCAGGCTGGGTCGTCCTGCCCCAGAGTGACCAGCAAGAATTCAGACACTCGAGACTCAGACACGCCTTTGTTGGCGTTGGGCTGGAGTCTGTGTGCGAGTCTGCTCACACTGTTGATGCATCTGTTATCTGGTCCCCCCCCCGGCATGTATTTTGATAACTTGAGGAATTCCACCCTCAATGTGCAGTGGGAAGCAATAAGACGCCATGATGCAAGGCTGCCTTCTTGGTTCTTACTCTGCACATTACTGGCAGTTACAGCACTGGTTCATCACTGGTTCATCACTGTTGTCCTCAGAGCTCCCTATCCTGCTGTAGTCAACAATACTCCTTTTGTTTCTTGTCAATCCTTTGTTTCTCATGATTCCTTTTGTTTCTTGTCAATCCTTTGTTTCTCATGATTCCTTTTGTTTCTGAGAATTCCATTGTTTCTCAGCCGTTCTCAAATTCCTGCATTTGAAGCTTTCAAACACCATTAACCCTGTCCCCGCTGAAGGCGACTTAAGTTGCCCAATCACACGCAGAAATAGAACACTTTCATTTTATTCAGCAGGGAGAAGGTTAATGGTGCTGGTCCTTCTGACTATTTTTTAGATGATTTCCATCCCCAATCATTTGTAGAATGTGTGGTCATGATTGCCTTATAACTGCAACGTTCTATGGTAGCAGTGATCCTTTTTTACACCAGTAGCCCCATGAATAACAGAACTTCCTAAAAGGTATTGTGTCAGATTCTAGGTACTATTTGGACATTGTTATTCACATTGAAGTTGATGACATCTTCTATGACGGCTTCTGAAAGGTTCCGTTCCTTCTATCACTAACACCTACTTGATGTTCATGTTGCAAGCTTTTGATCACAGACACTTTTTCTATCATTGTAAATTGACATCTCCTGAAAGAAACTGTCAATTTTCGATTCTTGAATGCAGCCTCTTGAGCATGAAGTACGTTCAGTTCAATTTCTATCGGTGTCAACGCTGCATTAGAGCAAAGAATTTGAATGGAAGCCTCAAGACGACACTTTACATCAAGGATTTACCTTGAACTGCCCTGTCGACCTTTCTTTTAGAAGTCGACATTCGTATTGTGGTTCTTGTTTGTGTTGCCATGATGGGCATGTACGATGATTCATACTTTAGAGATAACGTAAGACATAACCGTATCTTTGGTATGACGGAGAGCTAAATGATGGCCTTGTCAACATGCCATACACTACCAAGGTTACGTTCAAAGAAGAAATGGTTCTTATCTTTTAGATTGGACTTAAGCGGATGTATTCATTTATAACAGAATTGTCTCGTTATGTAAATAGGTTAAGAGGTCAGTATTTCAATTGAAAAGATTAATGATAAAAACAATTGGTTCATAGATGTTTAGTTGGTCCATTGATGTTATTATTATTACTACTATTTCATCGTGCGTGGCTGTGATGTAAAATAACAATTCACTCGTTACTTATTATTATTGTTATTTCATCTTTTTTTTTAAAGATGAATTTAGGTGTTCAAACTATTAGAGGGTTCGAATTATTAGAGTAATTACGGTATACACCAAGTGTTGTAAAAGTACG
>JAVCKZ010130445.1:7136-21819 GCA_034780755.1 Lepetodrilus elevatus
ACAGTTAGAAGGTTATCAACGTGGCCACGGTGCTAACGCAATTAATGGCCTTCTCCCCTACACCGTTCACCATTCCATTGTATACTAGAAGATGTGAACAAACCTTGAAAGTGGATTTAAAACCCCAAATCAAATACAAGATATTCTAGAAGGTGTATCGAACACATTTGCGTGTTGGCTGAGTATATATCAATGCTTAGACAGATAACTCCCGTGGTTCTTAGCCTACCTCTTTCATGTTATTTACAGAGGGGAATATGTGATGGACATGTTACAGGTCCCTCCGATCTTTGGATTCGAATCAGAGTTGCTGGATTGTGAGTACAACGCTCTATGGAATGCCCCAGAGGGGTTACGGATTGTGAGTACAACGCTCACGTTGTGCTCACAATCCAGCAACTCTGATTCGAATCCAAATATCGGAGGGACCTGTAACATGTCCATTAGGGACATATTACATCTGAACCTGCTACAAACACATAATAAAAAGAAAATCTGGTGGACATTTCCAAAACTATTGTTCGGAGTTCATCGTCAGCTATTACCTATTCTTGAATACGTTTCCAAGCGATACGTCATCGTATGAATCGTCCTTTGAATTACAACGGTAGAGTGACCGGGATAGAAGCGCTATGAAGACGCTTTCGAGCGTAGATTTGGTGCAATATAAATATGCACATTATTATGATACTAATACATACGAACAATTAAGATATTCTTTTATAGAGTAAATTGTTCTGATTCCAGTAATGCCATATTACTGCATGTGTTCATACAAAGAGACAGCTGATGTTAAAGTAGGCACACTATAATAGCATTATTAATACATCACCTGACACTAACACAATACATATTGAATATATTATGCAACATATGTTCCTGAGGATAACTGATGCTGTATGTAATCAAGGTCAGGTGAATTTATCTCACATGTGAAACAACAGAGCTACATATATGTAGTGCAGTATGACTAATAGGTCTAGACACATGGGTGTGGATTCCTAAACTGTATCGCTCATACTGATGGATGTATAGCAGTTACCATGTTGTCCAACATCAAGACATCCATTACCATACATTACCTACTAATACACCTATAACTATTAACTATACATGACATACTATACATCTACAAGTCCGAAAACTATATCTATGTTATGCTGTTATATTAGTATTGGGAAGTTGGCAGTTACTATTCCTGTATCTTGACATTGACTTAATTACTTCCCAGCTCAAATATTGCAAATTTTCAATATTCGTCATTGACGAAGTATCATACCATCTATCGAATCAGCCTTTGATATTCCAAGGATATGTTCATTTGAACTTACTGAAACACTATATTATAATTGCCGAACTACTTAGTCTGAGAACCCGGAGTTATCTATCAACCAAACTGATTGCCCCAAATTGGTCTGGCTGTTTAACGGAGTGTAATTGCATCAAATCCATCGTCAAATCGTTTTCAAATGGCAGAAGTCAGATCTTGATTCGTGTCTCAGGCTAATATCTGATGCTGTTTGATCTGCCACTCCAACTGATTTAATACCTTTAAATCTCTACACACATGTGCATCCCATGTTCTGTTTATACTTTCACTCAAAAGTATTTTCACGGAGAAATACTATATATTTTTGTAGCACCACTTTTCATTTCATAGTGGATTGCTCTGAAAAACACGACCTACAATACATTGATTGATTGCACGACAGCGAGTGAGGCATGCGTGGCTTGCTGATATCTTCATCAATATGCCAAAGATTAGTTCTACTCTTCTTTTTATTTATTTCTGTTTACGTGGGGCTTTTAAAATCTTGACCTAAAAGCCTTAACAAGGAACGCCGAGACCAATCCAATAGAAACGACCAAACAGGACAAATAAACGCATCGCTGTCATGTTTATCCAGTATTGTACAAGAATGCAACACTACCACACACAGATTTATTTTTGTACATGTACTTGAAATCTATGGAAAGCTTCGTCAATTGTAGAGTTCCATTACAGACGCTACTACACTTAGCTTTGCTCTGGAGAATTACTGTTAACTGAAGTCTGGGAATCAGTGTTGTTTTCCACGCTCTGTAGACGTTTGTTGCACAACAGCCTATTACCCTGCACGGCACGGACACCTCCAGACTGTAGATGAGCATTATTAAATGTGACCAAAATACCAGAGTGGGAAAGGGGCAGGATACTTATAGGTTTATGTCTTCACCTGGCATCGGTGGACAGACGAGGCCCGCTAATGACGCCATTCGCATTGCCAGGCACAACCAAATCCAATCTGCCAATGGTTAAATAAGATTAGGAGATTGCGACAGTGTTGATTGATTGTTTTCATAAAGGACTCTTAATACAGGAATTATACTGTGTAAATCTACCGCTAATGACAGCGACGTGAGCTGTTTGTGAACTTCATCCAGTGATATTCTGCCTGGTCGGTGTTAACGATAAACTGTCTGGCGATAGTGTGCGCCTAGGGAGAAGTCGTCAAACTTTAGCGCAACTGGGGCCCAATTTGCCTTCCCATAAATAATTGTTTTGTCAACTTGTTCTTGGTTTTGCTTGAGAACCAACCGACTATTATGATATCATTCGTAAGTTGAGTGGACATTCTGAACTTATTATCAATCTCAATGCCTCTTCTCCAGCGTTAATTGCGGTAAACCTCACAGCTACGTCAATCCCGACAAAAACATCCATTCCTACTCTACGACAGAGAAAAATCTTGTTATTGTGGCAGAATTGAACGCGGCAAGTCCCTCCAAAAAATTCCACTCATGAAATCTCTCGCAGGAAGTGGATCAAAGGAAGCTCTATCTGAAAACGGGATTTAAACGTCGATTCATTGGCTTGCAGTCCGCTTGCTTGATTACTAAGGAAAACCTGCAGAAGCCCCTGTCTATCGGAGTTAATTAACTGTTCTTGAATGTGTCCTGCTGTCGGGGACATTGATGTTCAGGATCCAGGATGTACTGGTCGTATGTTACCACCGCGCACCTTGCAGTCTTCTGCCTGGAATGCGTAAGACCACGGGGAAATGAGTTTACATTCTAATTTGCTCCAGGAAGTGAATCAATATCTGCTTTTGACATCAGCACAATACCATGTTGTCCTCGGGAATAAACTGTGCATGCATGTTTGATTGAAACAATTTTGATTGTGCAAGACCGGCTTCCGGAAGGAAATTACAGCATAATACTTAAAGAAGTCCCGAGTGTAATCTCCCAGCATGTTGGATAGTTCACTAATTGGACAGTTGTCGCCATATGTGACTTTTAATCAAAAGTTGATGCCATTTAAGATGGAGATGCTTCCCCAGAGTAATGGATATGAAGAAACTCATAAGGATCTGGTTTGACCATTTAACATTCTATAGATGTCACAGTAAGTGACATCGCTAGGTACCATTACATGCAGTTTATTCCATGTTCTGCCTGACTAGAAGACAATCAATACCTATCAACTTGACAAGCAATACGATACATTGCAGTGAGCAGTGAGCACTATGCCTTGCAGGTTGGACCTCGTCGAGTCTGCTGTATACAGTTACCATTACTAACGTATCAGAAACTGAAAGCAGCAACATGTGACATATGAACAGTTGATGTCAAGTTTCTAGATGTAACTGACACGGCAAGTACTCAATGCCGCTGACATATTCTCCAAAGTAAAATTTGATTTCTTTCTCTCCAGTTATTAATATCCATTATATATACATTATCTCCATAGCCTAGTTTATGGCTAGTGTATATAATTCAATACGAATTTTCATACATGGAAGCAACATATACAAACACCATTACCCAAGACGTGTATCTAAATGTGAATCTATTATAGTATGTAAGCTACATGTACCATTCCCTTTGATTTTACATGCATCATACGTTGATGGTCTATAAGCAGGCCTCTATATCGGGATTCTTACACAACGACGAGGTACTTCTGTGGCCACTGAGGTAGTTGACATTTTCTCCATCACATGACAAGGCCTCTACTTCATTACTGAACACTCTCATGGCAAATTAGACTTGCCTTGATGCTGGAACTATCTTCAGCTAATGGCACGATGGCATGTCCTTTTTTCTCCCTCTCCAACCAGAAAACGTATTTCAGTCATGTCAAGTGGTAACCAGAAGCCATTATCTCATCGTAACGATCCCTGCCTCTGGTAGTTCAGATCTACAGTATATCCAGGCGCCTTAAGTCCTCAGACATATGGTTTCTTAATCACTGGAAGAAAGTATTACAATCTGAACCCATTGCTGGTTATGGAGACACGTATTTTTATGGGATTGTTACGAAGTGATATACGCAACTTATCTGCCGTTGTTTTGAAACCACGGCGTTGTAAACCAACTAGAAGATGGCAACGACATCTGGAGCCCTCATCATAGCAACGAGAACGGCCAACAGTTGGAGGCAATATTCTTGTCACATCTATTATAACGACTCGTTGCCCCTTGACGTGCACAACACGATCAGCACTAAGGACACACACATGTGTTCTGTTTAGTGTCATACGAGACACGCAGTAAGCACTAACGACACAGAAATATACTATCTAAACATTGTCATACACAGCAGTTAGTAAGCACTAGATGAAATCGGTGACACATGCTCTGTAATGTCATAACTTTAATTTATTTTAGCAAGCATTAATAATTTGACAAACAAATATATGATCGGCATTGCACAATATACGAAATTAGCAAGCACTAAGGATCCACCAGCATGGGCTCCATGTAGTGTCATACATAGGTTCTGTGTAGTGTCATACATGGGCTCTTTGTAGTGTCATACATAGGTTCTGTGTAGTGTCATACATAGGTTCTGTGTAGTGTCATACATGGGCTCTATGTAGTGTCATACATAGGTTCTGTGTAGTGTCATACACTGTAACACAGCAACACAGCAAGGACAAACCAACATATTCTCTGTGTAATGCAATTGACACCGAAACGTGTACATTTACCGTTCACGCCTTTGTCCGATTCATCACCAGCCATTCCTACTGACTCTGGACGAAGCATCCTCCATCAGAAAGCAAACAGAGAACACGGAGGTGTTAATAGTCCCCCACCTCTTCACCACAGCTCCAATTTCAGTTTAAATGAGCACTGAATTGATAGCTAACATGGTTGGAGGCATCATTTTGTCTCCCGTGGGAGTGAGAGAGTCAGTGATTTGAGATTTTACACAGTTTGTGGCAGTGTTCTCGCGATCTGGCCACGATTTCCAGGAATCCTGACAGTTGTACAAAGAGAGTTAATGGTTTAATTCCTATTTCCGTCATACTACAGCTAGCTGTCAATGCTCGCTGATTAAGCCTACACTGTACCGAAATAGCAAGAAACACTGGAACTTAACAACAAAGAGCGACAACGTCAAAAGAAACAATACTAAATGCTCTATTGGTTATTTTAGTCTTTGTTCTCGTTCAGCATTCATCATTGAGGTACACATAAAGTGCCAGAGACTGGTGTTACTCGGCTATTTTCAGCAAGCATTGTTTTTGGCAATAACTGAAACACGCCTGTATTTAAGTCCACGTTCCTATCCTGTTTCCCACAGGAAGGAAGATGTGTTGATGATTCGGCGTTAATGAATGTCATGTCACAAACTATGCTAATGGATGTCACGTCACAAACTATGCTAATGGATGTCATGTCACAAACTATGCTAATGGATGTCACGTCACAAACTATGTTAATGGATGTCTATAAAACAGTCCTTATGATTCTTTAGAAGTGCTTATTTGCTTTTGGAGTACTGCTCTGGGTTGGGCGATGTTATCCCTGGTAATATAAAGATTGCCTGTAATACCGACTAGGAATAGGCGATGTTTCTTTAGGCACCTCCGCTCTGAGGCGGGTTATACAGTAAGTAGTTTAGATGGAGCTTTCTCCAAGTAATACCCTGCTAGCATAGCAAGGTCTTGCTACTTCCCATACGGAAAGCAGAGCTAAGAAGGTTGGTCTAGTAGAGGTGGTATGTTTGCTATACGTAACATGGGAAGCTGTCTTTATGCCTGCTTGATCCCTGCCCATGTTCTGAGAGTATTGAGTATCCAGTTTTAAGCTAGATTCTCCGCTCTCTCTCCCATAGTTACATTCTTGCTCCAGCCATTGGAAGGTATAGATCACTAACACTCGGAAGCCTTAACTACTCGTCTTAGTCATTCGTGTAAATGTCATCAATGTAGTCTATATACTAGTACACGGTGGCCCAAGTCAAATGGATTACCACTATTACTGCTGTATATACATCACATAGTGTTGGGTTCCCACGTAGTGAGATTGTGGATGCTAACAGATACACAGGACAAATTAGTATTGATGTATTGCATTCCATCTTTGTGGGTACTACATCATACATGATTAGATCGGAATTCCGGTCGTTAGTTCAGAAGATATGATGGCGTATTTCGCATTACATACCGGTACCTGATTGCCAGGTGATGGAAACATGTAATAGCTAGAAACTAGATACTTCAGTCTTACATCATCATCTGGATTGTCTATGTTACTAAAAGAAAACATATGTTAGCCATAAGAACTCTTACTATCAAAATGTTTTACACAATATGAATATACCGGTAATATAGAAACATATACGACCAAAATGCGAACAGGCTTTAAGATAATGTACGTTGAATCCTAGTATATATAAATACAAGCAATACATAGTATTAGTTCATGAGATGTTCGACTAGTAATACTATACCCTCATAAAGTCTGGTATCTGATTCCTGATAATTCGCCTCGTAGTAGTACTTCAAATATAGTTATCCATCATAACCTTTTGTAATATAAACCTCCTCGACTTCAAACTATTTTGAATAACATATCGCATAAAATTATAATTAAAGAACATAGCATTGGAATTTGCTTCGAAATGATAAATAACTGTAGTGTTCCTAATATAACGTTTATATAGGCAATTCCCTAACCGAGAGATCCAGGACTCGTTACCTTATGTTCTTTAGCATCAGGGTCATCGTCGGCTGCCAACTCCAGTGCCTCCTCCTCCGTAGGCAGCGACGGTTCCTTAATAATTCCGTTATCTCCCATGTTGCTTATAGGAATTTAGTTTTCCATTCTACCACAAGCCTATCTCACTGAAAAGCAAGCATCTTCCAACTAGATAAACATCCACCACTAGCGAATGGATATGCCTAACGAATATCCTGAAGGAACTATATTCTACTTGATTACAACTAAAGCTTTTCTCCCCGCTGATTTTGACGACGTGCTACGAAACTATCCTAGACTAATGGACGAAGCAGACGACTCAAGCAAGCTCCCAAGTCACGTGTTTCCGTGTCGTCAGGCTCTAGTCGAAGCTATTGGCAGCGTCAGTCGATATCCATTTATTACCGACATGGAAGACTGCAAACATTACACTGTTGTTTCCAGTTAGGATCAGATTGGACTAATTGAATTATTTTAAAGGTTTTTGTGTTATGTTTGGCATGTAAAACACCTATAAATATTACCATGCCAGACATTTCACCACAAAGCAGAAAACGGTCACCAATATGTATACATAGACCACACACACACACACACACACACACACACACACACACACACACACACACACACACACGCACACACACACACGCCGGGTAGGGTTCAAGTATATAATTGATATGCATAAACACAGGCGAACTACCTGCAACACCTACACTATCCCCACCATATAGATCTAACACTTTAATAACTATAAAATTACATTGTTACGCTTTATTATTCAATTATTAATATATTTTCTATTCATTTAGGCTTAGACCATTTTACAACTAAAAGTACGCCGTATACAATAGAGTGTAGAACGAAACCAGGGCTGTCAAATTATATATTTCTCCGTCAGATCGATACTAGACTTGGCAATAACTTAATATTTATCCTTGAATTGAACACATGCGACCCCGGAGAAGGACCTCCCCCGAGCTACAGGAAACACGGCAAGCTAGGGTCTCATAATTATTTCTGTCCGTTCAGGCGTACCGCCACAGACACTTGACCTACTAAGCGGTCAGACAAATTATTACCTGACAACCAATACATTTGATTTCTTCAAACAAGTACCTCTTCATTCAGCTATACATACCTACATATTTATTTAATGCCGTTCTCTGCGAACACTTCCAATTGTACTGATCAAGTCTCTACGTCCAATAAAGTCTCCAGGAAATATGAATAAGGTTATCAGTCATATCGACCAGAGATAGGTTACGGACTATTTATAGGGGCCATGTACGGTGGATTTACTCTTTGTGCCAAGACAGGACCCGTATGTGGCAATTTGTGCCCGTTCCACTGTAGAGAATCAGCAAACCTGAATACGTGTGAAGGATACTCACGGTATGTTCTTTGCCGTAGGCGCAGGGACTGCCTTTGTACGGTGCCATATGGAATTTTCAACCCAGTAAGAAGAGACAATTTTTTTTTTTTTTACACCGGACTTTATGCAATTTTATATATCGTAGGCGGAGGCATGTGAGGGCTTTTTAACCGCACTTACATTGTATGTCGTGGGCGAAAGAATCCGTCTGTACGGAAACACATCAATTCTACGGAAGTTAAATACTATAATGTTGCATAACACTGCACTCTGCAAATACCACTAGATGTCCAAGCCTCAGTGCTGGGAGGTGATGCATTCATGAAATTTGATATCTTGATTAATTAACGTCATGACACAAGAAGTCAATGAAAACTAATGACTAAAATAATTCCTTAAGAAAATATACGAGTCTCCAAATCACCGATATGATCAGTAGAGCTAAAAAACGACAACTTAATATTCTTACACAATCTCAAGCCGTATACTTAATTACATATGCTATATCCATTTCAACACAAAATAACTATTATCTCTCTAACATATGAGAGAAAAAGGACAAATAACTTGAAAGAGGAAGTCGTTATAAGGATTAAAATCGATCAGGTACGTGAGTATTTTTATTTTTCCAGCCTGACATCTCGTCTTCCTCCTTGTAGATTATTACGAGATGCTCAGAGTTCACGATCAGGCGTTGTGGATGTAAAAACAATACATTGACAACACGCTTCTCTGGGGAAATCTAGGCTAGAACTGGCCCCAGGGACATTTTTCTAACAATGATCTTCAAATCCTTCAAGAACGGGAAAGACAAATTTAATATTGAAACCACGTTGTCGTCCTGAGCCGGGAATTAATTGATAGCTCGGAGGGTGTTATTATCCGAGATAATCTTTAAGCGGATACGATGGGAATTTATAAAACGCCTCATATGATACTAGATTTAGATAGTTATTGGACTTTCTAAAATATCATGAACTTTATGTGTGATTATATGATACTAGATAAGATAGCAGAAGGATAGCTGTTGAACTTCCTAAAGTATGAAATGTATGTGTTTTGAGAAGAATGCAATTTACATAGTACATGCACGGTAGTGGGTCTATCTATGACAGCTGCAAGACCTATATCACAGGATACTGGCATTAGTGTGCACCGGTCTGTCGGTCTTCCTGCCAATACCCCTGTCTGTACCTTCTTCTCATTCAATCCTGTATCTGTATCTCATCGACTAATATATAACTAACCTCACTGTGACTTTCATAAGACGTTGATGTGGCCACTGGCTATTTATTATATATATTTTTTAAATTATATATTCTCGCTTTTAGTGACAACCTAAATCACATGAAGCAGATAAGTGAAATTTCCTCCTGGACGAAAACTAGTAGATCAGTTTCAGACTCAATTATTTTGGCCTTTTGACCATTTGGTGAGCACGTATTATTGTAAATAATGTGGCCTAAACTTGTGATTGATTGCTGTTGATTTGACTGCAATCGGGAAAAAGTAATTCTTTAAAATAATACGTATCCGTTATTGATGCAAGAATAACACACGGTAATGGAATACCGCCATGTATCATTAGCATGCAACACATACACACAGATAAGATGGAATACTAGATGATGTATTGATTTAATACGCCTGTAGAGTTTAAACTGGCACTGGTAGAGATTTAATCAAATTGAAATTCGAAACTAAGTAGTTTCCTTGACAATGTGTTACAATGAGTTCCTAAAATAGTCCTAATTAAACATGAATGTATTCGTCCTACATCTTTTCAATTGTTACAGATTCTATAAGCTAGGGTTATTTCGAAATAATAAATCAAACACATATTTCTAGATTTTGTTGGCATGTTCGTTTTATGTCTCGATGTCTCTGACTAGATAATTATTGATATGTCTGCGTACTTCTTCCGTTCTCCACTGTAATGGGCTTCTACTTTATCAGTTAAGCTGTTGACTTTAGACGATAATTTACCCTTTATACTCATTACCCTAGTAATTAACATTACATTGCTAACTTATAGGAAGAACCTACACTTTTAGCCTACACCATCAGCCTATACCATCATCCTACACCATCAGCCTACACCATCATCCTACACCATCATCCTACACCATCATCCTACACCATCATCCTCCACCATCATCCTACACCATCATCCTACACCGTCAGCCTCCACCGTCATCCTACACCATCATCCTACACCATCATCCTACACCATCAGCCTACACCATCAGCCTACACCATCATCCTACACCATCAGCCTACACCATCATCCTACACCATCAGCCTCCACCATCATCCTACACCATCATCCTACACCATCATCCTACACCATCATCCTACACCGTCAGCCTATACCATCATCCTACACCATCATCCTACACCATTATCCTACACCATCATCCTACACCATCAGCCTACACCATCAGCCTACACCGTCAGCCTACACTGTCAGCCTACACCGTCAGCCTCCACTGTCAGCCTACACCATCATCATACACCATCAGCCTATACCATCATCCTACACCATCAGCCTACACCATCAGTCTACACCATCATCCTACACCATCATCCTACACCATCATCCTACACCATCAGCCTATGCCATCATCCTACACCATCAGCCTACACCATCAGTCTACACCGTCAGCCTACACCATCAGCCTACACCGTCAGCCTCCACTGTCAGCCTCCACAATCAGCCTACACCATCAGCCTACACCATCATCCTACACCATCAGCCTACACCATCATCCTACACCGTCAGCCTCCACTGTCAGCCTACACCGTCAGCCTCCACTGTCAGCCTATACCATCAGCCTACACCATCAGCCTCCACTGTCAGCCTACATCGTCATGATCAACCTACTACTCGGATGACAAATACTAAGAGATGTCGAGTCATAATGCATCTCTTAAGACATCCTAGGAAGGTACATACACCAACACGCAACACAACATTAAATTAATGCAATAGTAAATCTGTTGTATCAGCAACACAAAAAGTTAATGTCAAAGCAAAATGTCATCTGGATTCGATTTACGACTGTTTACAACCCTTCTCTTAAATTCGACTTGATATGCTTCCGTTTTAGGGAATAGTACAAAAAAAACATTTGTCCGTACAACAATGTATTATCATTTATATTAAACAATGAAGATAACAAATGATAACTCTTGTTATTGCTCAATGCATGAGTGGAGAGATCAATCATGTGATAACTGTCCTCAGAGAATGATGACAGTCGTGATGATACTGTTGGTGTAGCGCAGTTATCTTATCATTAACAGATAAACGTATCGATGTCCCCTGCCATGACAATGAAGGATTGTGAACCTAAGAACCTAAAACATCTGTCCAATGCCATCTCTACACGGCCTGCTTCATTATAAGGATATAAGGACATCGTTGTATCAGATTATAGTATCGTCCATGGCATCCTTTCACAAAGCTAAGAGACCATACAGCGCTCCCTTTGCAGTGTATTAGCTATCGGCAAAAAGAACGCTACATGCTCTCTTATCGGATAAGAGAGCTTTGTGAAAGGATACCCTGACCAGAGAGCCCTGTGATAAGCTGGTCAGCTTCTGGACGGTGCTATGCCTGCTGTACTGTGCCGATCAGCCAAGATCATGAAGCTAGTGTTAACCTTCAGTGATGGTCTAAGGCTTTCAGTAGACATATTACTATGGTTCACTGAGCTAGAACACCAAGAAGCAATACCGTATGAAAGGGGGGAATTTGTCCTACTACCCAAGAGACATTACAGATAATATAATTAATTGAGATATCAATCAGGAGAGATTCAGGTAATTTCATGGTTGATCATCTGGATCTTGGCTCGCCAAGTCGCTTTCCCAGGGGGATAATTGGGAATGTATGTACTGCAGTGTGCGTTGCTAGGAACTGTTTTATACCATTAGGTTTATTCGTACACATGTTCTGTCGCTATTCATTCATATAGGTACTCCGATGCATGCTCTACGACAGTCTGTAAGCTCAGGCAGTATGCTTGTCATGTTTACAGCTATACGTCATTAGATTAAGCAAGCTTCTCCACCAGTTATGGTCGATATTGGCACGAAAAAACCCCAATCTAAATGGACTTGCGTTTGGAATGAACTAAACTCTAACCGAAACTATTTTTGTATTCATGCATTTTTACATATAAGGTCTAGTTTAATGTGACAGAAGACTCTTTCGTTTTTGGATAGATTTCCCACGAGGTTCCAGCTGCCAGTGGAACTGTCTGCCTGTGGAAGCAGATTGACCAACCGTACATGCCTCAAAACCAGGAATGTTATCCAATAACATGGACTGGCACAATCAATGTACACACTGGGACTGACATGGCTGCACATATTTACATAACGTCTTTAACAAACATTACCTCATGTCCACTCGTTAATAACTCAACAATCGAGCCACAAGTGTCATGTATCAGATGGTGTGATGCTAGGATGCGCACGCAAATGCAAGGGGGTCAGTTGGTTACCCCCTCATCGCTTTGTTAATTTATCCGGTGAGCTGTATTTGTAACCTTTTAATGGACTCTTTCCTGGGCCGTCCATTAATTTCATATTAGTGGATACCATAGAATAGTGGTTACTCGAGACATTGCAATGACGCACGTTTCATGAATAGTTCATGTATGTGTTTTTACATGAATGTGAATGCAGAATGAATGAATTCAATTCTTAAGATTCGAGATAAGTATGAAAGTGTAACATGTCCTACTAGCGACAATTTGATTACTGAGAACCTATCTCAAAAATCGATGAAAACTAAAATACATCTTTTTATTTAATACATAAGAAGCCTTGCCGTACCAAGACAATTACCAACAGGTCCTGTCATCAGAATGGTTTTCCTTTCAAGAATTCAGAATCAAATTACATTAATAATGTTTCAAAGGCATTTGTAGAAATTCGCAGTTTTGTCGGTTGAGATATGGCACATATGACACAAGCTCTTCTATACGTGATGGCGACTTTGTAATGAACAACTTAGACTCATCGAGGTGGATACAGAGGTCAGGGCGATCGGTACGGCGGAATGCCTACTGGAAGTCCTTCATTTCATGGCGGTTGCCGTTACGTGTGCCTGGGCATTGATTCCAGGGGATGTCATCAGCATTTGCCAATTCCTGTGCATTGGTTCGTAACCCTTCTATATATTGCACGGGGTCAACACACAGGCAAGGTGGTCTGTATCAAACCACGTCAATGATGGCCAAGCAGTTATACTAATATAATATACTGGTATAATAGAATATCCATTAAGAACAAAACAAAACAAGATAAGAATATTTTTGAACTGGAGAAAAACTGGAGAAAATATACGAATGGTTTTTGGGGGTTTGGATTTAGCAGGTTTCGAGGGTATCATCATTATGGTGGTTGTAATACTATACCATTGCACGGCAATTGAAACGAACATTCCGAATTCTGGCGAATTCTGGACATGTATACACATAATTGTGGTCATATTTATAATTATATTTTCAGATTTTACCAGAATTAATAATACATATGATGTTAACAATCAATATTTGCAATGTTAACGCTAGGCCCCAAACTCGCTGAAAAACCCAGAAACCTCAAAATGGACATACATTTAATTTGATATTGAATGGATGATTTGACACGCCAGAAACCTATACTATAATAGTATTCGTTGTAGATTTGTAAAACATTTCCTGTGGATATAACTGTATGCGGCATTTATTAGAATGCTGAAATATGTAAATTTTACTTTCGATTTGATTAACGGTTTCGTACTGAACAAAGCTATCCGTACCCTTTAGAAACTTAATACGCGTTGCACGGATTTACGACGGGAAGACGAATGGCGAAACGATTTCCTTAAAGGTCAAAACCATTTACCTCAACACTCACACCATCTCCTAAGAAGAATACTAGCAGAATTTCTGCCAACATTCTTGCACACTTATTCAGCAAAATAGTTCCATCGGATGACAAAATCGTTATTATGGTCACGATAATGTAGCGTTATGCACGCTCCACACACACACATGTTTTCCATTGTTTGTCAACTGTGTAATTATCTAATCTCTTTTGTAAGGGTAATAATGCCTTCTGGTTTGATTCGCTAATGCACAATAACATTGATTGCATAAATCATACCGAAATACTCATGGATAAACATCGGTGGTTTTGCTGATCAGTTAAAACGGTGTGCCCCCGGTTTGCCCACTTCTTTAAAACAACAAAAGCAATGAACCGAAGAACAATAGGTGAATTAGTGTATAGTCTGTACCTTAGTTTGAGGTACATGCAACACATCTGACCAATTCA
>JAVCKZ010130556.1:0-21816 GCA_034780755.1 Lepetodrilus elevatus
GACATGTCTATGGTAGTAAAAGAAAGAAAAAACATGGTTTAGCAGCACAATATGAATATACCATACCTGTACGAAAATAACTCTTGTCTTGCTTTTGTACGTTTGACGTATTCCGTGAAAGTGGTATTAAACCATGAATCCACCAAAATCTCGCGTAGCAATTTTCTGCAGATTTGTGGAAGCCTACCGATTTATTTGCCCTGGACATGGTTTGGCGATTGCAGCTCCAGACTCCAGCTTTTCCCTGAATTCACAAATGCCTTGCCATACCTGTTCACACCACTGTTTACATTGACTAGTTCTCATTACCCAACATACAATGACGATAATAACTTACTAGGACTTTTCGAGCATACTGGATAGTTCCTGATGGCCTATCTACCAAACACATGCTTGTTATCAGCTGGTTATATTGACATGGGGTGTGTTTCACGAAAGGCGTGTATATTTACACCGGTCATAAAGCACAGTGCATGCACAGATTTACATGTACTCTGTGCTTTATGCTCTGCGTAAATGTACACCTCTTTCGTAAAACGCACCCCAGATCTGGGATACATTGAACATTTCAGCTCATCTAAATGGAGTCGCAACAGGACTGTTGGTAATGAAAATAAATGGAGATGTTGAAATACACAATTATTGTAGCAATTGCAGAGTATATTCATAATATTGTGCTCCTAATATTAACAATCTAATCCGTAAACGGGTTTGAAAAGACACCTGTGGGGCTTCTGGAAGCAATATTTGGTTTGGTGTTGACAGTTAAAATGTCAACTGATGGGGCAAACATGACTCATTTGAAATTACTGGATTGCATGAAATGAACCAAGAAAGTTTCTAAGAACTTTTGCTGTGGACATTTATTTTTTTACCTTCATTCGGAAGAAAAAATAATGAAGTTTATGAGATATTTTACGAAGCTTCGTTCAGTGAGTGAAATATATACAGAGTTCTCGTTCTTGCAATACATTGTCGAACCATTTTGCAACAAGAATTTGTATTGGACGATGAAATTTGATTAGCCAATGAAACGACGTTTATGGAAAAAAAGCGTGCATAGCAGCAACAGATCGGAAATCGAACATGTAGACTAAAGTAGAATATTGAAGCATAAATATCGTATTTAGTGCAGTATTTCCTGAAAATCTTTCATTCACGGTAGGTATTTAAATAGAACCCACTCGTACTATGTTTAATAAAATACGAATAGAGTCAGACTAGTTGTAGAACGGTGAGTAATCAGCTGGTAATGTGAGATTACAATTGTACAATGTTGTCAAACGTTCTGGTTTTGTTTATCATGATCATCATCATGCTGTTTATGTCGCTGACATCATTTAGAAATAAGTCTATTTCAACAGGGGTATATATTAGGACGACATGTTCTGATAACGAAAGCAGACAAATAATTAATACTTTACAATTAAGATTGATGAGCAACTGAACGATAATAATCCTGAAACTGAAAGGTCAATTTGTAAGTACTTTGGCATAATGATAAAATCTGTCTACCTGTCTACTGTAGCCTACAGTGCAGACCCTATTGTTATGGCCATATGTAGTCTACTGACAACCGAAATCACAGAATCATTTCATATCATACCACAGGGTGAAAGATTCCTACAGCGACATTGAACTCCATTATTCATACTTTAATTTTGTAGGAATAATTAAACCTGGCGTACACAGGCACTTACGTCTGCAGTATAAAATACCTGTGTGCATCGTGGTGTCTGTGCTTGGAACGCAGATTGGTCCACCAGACTTACACAGTGCCACTATAATCTGCAGTAACTGCGCTATAGAAAACTAGATTGAAGTTAGATAGAAAACTGAATGAAAAAACTTGGAAAGCTTGAATCTTATAGATTTGTCTAAGAAATAACATTTTATATACAGTGCACCATCGATATAATGCAGAAGATGGCGGTCCATGACATATGCCCCACGTTATAATACCCACGTAATATGCAAGTGTTACAGATTTTGTTTTTCGATTTACCTTGCATCTAGGTAGGCCACACTCAGTGGATAACTTTCTTGAAGATCTAAGTATCTATCGTGATCATGATCTCCATAAAATAAAAAAAGTGGACAGGATTAGAAATATATTTGAATTGGTCTTGGGAAGTACAAACAACTTTTGACAAAATGATGACACAATTAATTTAGAAAATGGTTCTGGTGTTTTTTTAATATAGGTGATTTTTATCATCCTCCTTGAAACTCGTGTTACATTTATTACCCATATATTATTTTTTAGGTAAAGTATGGAAAACTTTGTTTTGTATGAAGAACTTGGCAAGGGAGAGCACTCTGTCATTTATAAAGGAAGACGAAAAGGGACGATTAATTTTGTCGCCATACATTGTATTGGAAAATGTAAACGAGCAGAAGTAACAAACACGGTAAGTACGGTATATGCTTAATTTCATCAGCAAGAAGCCGATTATTGTGCAGTTAATTATGTCAATATACACATGTATGTGGCATGCACATATGGAATAATAATAACAATGTGAATTATGCGAAATCCATGTTCGAAAGCTTGCACATGGCACTACATTATTACCCTGGTCAATGGATCGATGTGCACCAATAGAAAGGTATACCACTAATAAAAATACTTAGGAATTAAACTTTATCACTAATTAACAATTCATTAAACTTCAATTTGTTTTTGCTCATTTATATTATATAGTTTGCAGTAAGTTTTGATGTTAATTTGACAGGTGCGTATGACGCACGACATCAGCAACGACAACGTGGTGAAGTTCTACGAGTGGTACGAGACCAGCAACCACCTGTGGCTGGTGGTGGAGCTGTGTACGGGTGGCAGTCTACAGACACTCATCACGCAGGACGGCAACCTCCCAGAGAGCTGTGTGCGCACCTTCGGCATCCACCTGGTCAACGGCCTGCACTACATCCACTCCCTCGGCATCCTGTTCCATGACCTCCGCCCGTCTAAGGTAAGACTGGAATTTAAGTTTTAAATAAATACTTTTTTGTTTTTCCTATGTATTTTTGCTTTGTTTTTCGTTTTTAATTTAGGATTTAGAGTTACTTTCTAGAATCTTTCACTAATATCACCTGTTAGTTTAGCGCAGGAGGAAACCTGCAACATTCGTTCTACCACTGCGTTACTACTCGCCACTTTTTCCTAGGTGAAGTGAAAACAAGACCATGAACTCTGACCTGTTAACTGACAACCTCGTGTTTTTTCTCTGCATCCACTGTTCTGTCTGTACACAGATTCTGCTGGACTCCACGGGGGTGTTGAAGTACGCGGACTTCGGGCTGTCCAAGGTGGAGGGGGAGAACCTACACGAACTCTTCCTCAAGTTCTCCGATGCTGGGGATCAGTGGAACTCCGAGACCTTTGAGGAGGACATCAAGAAGCTGAATGTCACTGGTAGGCCACGCTGTAGTCATTCATATCTGACAGTAATAATATTAATAATAACGTGCAAATATATATTGCGACAAATCCGTGCTTGAAAGTGTGCTAATAGCTTGCAGCAATTATGAGAAATTACAGAAAAAAAAGAAAAAAAATATGGAAAAAATTATGTGTCCTGTTCCCAGGTAGTACACTGTACATGGCGCCGGAGGTGATCGAGGGAACGGAGCCGACTGTACTCAGTGACCTGTGGGCTATGGGCTGTGTCTTCTATGAGATGTTCACAGGTAACACTGACAGTAGACTAGAGCTCCTCAAATTTTATTGTTTATTCTTTTGGGACTTTGTTATAACAATTTTTATGAAATGATGTGCCCAAAGATTGTCAGTGTTGAAATTACGGTAGTCCATGTAAATATTATTCTCACTAGGGTAATTACACAATCATTATACCGGTACATGAATTTTATTGAATGTGGCTTGGGAAAATGATAAATATGTACAGAGATATACCCAGGCTATGTCTTGTGCAGGTCATCCACCGTTCCTGGCTGACACAGATGAGCAGCTCAAGGAGAAGATCCTCAACAAAGACTTTCCCCCGCCTCGAGTGAAAGGCAAGCTAGCTGCAACCAGAATTTTAATAAGGAAAATACTTGATTTCTTTTCAAAATCAGGAATAGTGTGGCTTTGTAGTTTGGAATCAACAATGACCAACTTTTTATCTAATGCATTAGTGATCATTGACTTGCCATATGGTACACAAATAAAACTGTAATTTAATAAATATATTATTGTGTAAAGTGAGTCGTGTATTGTTATGTTTATTTTCTCTGTTCAGGGACAAGGTTCTCAGGAATTGCTTCCCCTGATTTTCTCAGCCTACTTGAGGGTTTACTGCACAAAGATCATCTCATAAGGTATGGACGGAGACAATTCTTGTCATTGAGTGCTTGAAAAGTATTTTACATAAAATATCATTTTCAATTTTCCTGGACAATATGCTAAGAAATAATATAAGCATGTACTCTACATTGTGTTGAGTTGACATGGTGAATGCTGTAATATACTTACAGACTTGGATGGCCCGGTCTCGTAAACCACCCGTTCTGGCACGGAGAGTTGTCTACCCTGGCCAAGGAGTTCACGGTGTCCCAGGAGATCGCAGACAGCGTGACGGAGGACACGAGTCGCAGCAGCGTCTTCGACCACCGCGGCGGCTCCTCCCTGGGCAGGATCAAGGGGCTGGACCCCCACAAGAGCATCGCCTCCAACCTGGACCAGTTCGACGCCACCAATAGGCCAGGTCAGAGTTCAGTCCTACTTGAGAGTGTCCGTATGCTGCTAGTGGGCATTGCCCATCGTAGGTTTTACTGTAATTTCCAGCTGGTTATTCATACATAGCCTTCAACCTGGACCAGTTCAGTGCCACCAATAAGGCCAGTGAGAATTCAACCCTATCTAGGAGTGTTTACATCCTGTTAGAGATCAATGTAAATGTGTGAGAGGTTTCTGTATCGTTTGAACTCCGTATTTATTGTTAGTGTACATTGAGACTCGTGGGTCGTACTGTAACACCTAGTTTGTGTGGATGGGTGTGTCTTCCCAGGATAATCATCGCATATGGGTGAAATATTCCGTGGAGCTGTAATGCATCAACTGTATCAAATAAAATCCCAGGGTAAATATTGATAAAACTGACATGCTAAAGAAAATGCTAACTGTTATGGTAATAATGACTGTGAAGGGTTGGCTTGTAGTAGTACTCAGTTCAATCTATCTGGGATGAAGTCAAATGTTTGCTGACAACTCACAGGTTCAACGCTGGGAGATTACATGCGTCCTAAAACTGCCCCAGGAAGTGACGGAGGTGGCAGCCTCTTCACTCTCAGGTCAGTGTGCCTTTAATAATAATAATAATAATAATAATAATAATAATAATAATAATAATAATAATAATAATAACAACATTGATTTAACCTTCTCCCAGCTGAATCAGACGCAGGCACTGCTCTTTAGGGCATCCATGGTTGCCTCCAGCATGGAGAGAGTTAAAGCTTGGAAATTGAATTCTGAAGATTTCAAAGTTCTTATTCAAATACTGAGATTGCCATGCTTTTCATTGCAAACACTGGACAGTCATTTGTTGTAATACTGTCTCCCATATCAATTACAAATTTACACCCGCCAATATCTGGAATATGTCTCTACTTGCTGTGTTGTACCTCACAGTGCACGCCCCCACACCGCGGTCCCCCCTGAGGACAGACTGGTGTTGAACACAAGTTCCGCGGACCAGGACACTACAGATGGGTCGGAGAAACAGAATCTCGTTTACCACTCCTCCGACTTCATCGTCTCTCCCATCGTCGACAACCATAAGGTAAGTGTCTCTACACTAGCTGGAACTTTCCTTTTGTTTTCAATACATTATCTGTAAATCTATGAGGTATCTGCTTCATTTTACGAGAGAAATTTGATGTTAGATGATCAGATGATTGTAGAAAAGTAAAATGTATGTATCACGAGCAATTGTATTATATTATTATTATTATTATTCTTTAAAAATTTAATGATACGCTCTTATGAATCGCAAATGAGTGATAGATTCTTGCAGCAACGTTACTCTCTATATTCACTCACTCACTTATGAGTGATATCATTTGCATCATATATATAGTCTGAACTGTGGATTTTCTGATTCAATTTACTGAGACAAAATGTCAAATGGTTTGCATTTCAGATTCAGAAGCCGTTATCAGCCAAGTACGACACTAAAATACTACCTGTTCCTCCTTATGGCGGTAAGCAAACAGTTAAAAACAGATATTAAGCATTGAAAGTGCTTATCGCAAAACTTAGGAGTAGATTGCTTCAAAAAGTAAAAACAAGTATTCAAGTAGCAACAATCATAACACTATAAGTCATTATTCACTATACATGTTCAGTGAGTTACGACTTCTAGTACTGCTATTGAGCTATCAAACAGGGCCCTGGTATATGGAGTCTCATATCTCGTAGCTTTACTGTCATCACTCTGTGGTAACGGAACCTGGGTTCATGGCCATGTCTGTGTTGTCAGTGGAGAAGCTGTCGTCCATGTCGGAGAAGGACCTGATGAAGCACGTGAAGCAGATCATGGACAACGTGGCCACGTCGGAGAAAGGTCCGCCGTCCCAGAAGCGAATCCACCTGCTGCACTACCTGGTCCAGATCACCACCTCTCCCTTCGTGGCCTCCCTCCTCCTCCGCAACAACGCCATAGCAGTCATGGGGAGACAACTGAAGGAATCGCAGCACATTGAAGTGTAAGGAAGATTTGAGCTCTCAAAAAAGATTATCATCTTTTATTTATTTGCATGTATTTACGGTATGTATTTTATTTATTATTATTATTATTTATTTTATTTATTTGTTTATTTGTAGTGGGTGGGTATTTACCGTTATGTGTGACTAATCATAAGGAAAGACATCAGATTTGACATTAATATTTAAGAGAAAATTTGGCAAGATTTTACTGATGGCATGTTGTATATTGCAGGCGACAGAAGTTAGCTCGAGTCATGGGACTGATCGCACTTAATGGCCAAGAGTTAGACGAAAATCAAAATGTTTCAGAGGTGAGTCAGGATATCTATCAGAGTATTAGCAAGGATATCTTGGTATCAATCAGGACATAAGCCAGGTTATCCATTATGATATCCATTATAAGGGTAGCAAGGTAATCAGTCATCTGTAACTATTGATTACAATTGTTTAAGATTGTATTTATTATTGCTCATCTTTTTCAATATGAAATGTTGTTGAGGACATATTTTACCTCTTTGTTTTTGGCATCATTTGTACGTTTAGGTTTCAAATTATTAATCTCTAATTCAGGCAATGACGATATTGACTGAAATTATCCGTGAGAATGTGAAGAATGACAAGATGAAGCAGGGCCTGTTACCAGCTCTAGGAGAGATGCTGTACTTGGTGGCCAGTCAGGTTTGTGGCATTACGGCAGCAATCTATCGTACAAGATGAACCGTTTAAATATTCCAATTATGAGATGTATATGATACAAGATAAACTGTTTAAATATTCCAATTATGAGATGCTTATTTGGAGTTTTCTTCAATGGTAATTTCAATTTTTCATCATTATTAATTTAGGGCAACTATTTTTCTTTTTAGATAAATCAGTTGGATGGTCTACCATAACCTGTATTAGTCTGTATTGTTTGTGGTATTTTTCAGGAACAACTGAAGGGTACATCATATGACAGCTGGTCGGTGCCCTCCATGACTTACACCGTCATAGCGCGGTCCTGTAGAGATGGGGTCAGTATTGTAATAATAATAATGATAATAGTGATAATAATAATAGTGATAATAATAATAATAATAGAGATAATAATAATAATAATTAATAATAATAATATTAATAATAATAATAAAAAGAAAAATTAATAATAATAATAATAATACAACCATGATCAGTATGAAAACTCTTTCTCTATAAACTCCTTGACAAATATTTTCATTGATATTTAACATCCTACCAGATGGCCATTCACTGCTTTTGAACTAAATTGCTTGTCTATGGTGACATCACAAGTTTTCCCGCCTGCTTCTCAGTCATACAGTCTGTATCAGGCCAACAACTTTCAATGATATACAAAAAATTCAGATTAACTAGAATTTAATTTATGTTGGTGTAATGGAGTTGAAGAGAATGCTGAAACTAACGCTGTTTATTACAGGACGATCCAGTAGTTAATCACATGGCAGCCAAGATTGTGGAGAACGTAGCCGCCACCAAAGGCCAACATGCACAGGTAAACATGTGGAACTCTGCTCCAGAAGCCTGGTACCATTCTCCTTCGTATGTGCTGCTCCAAGTCCTTGATCGTCGCAAATGGGTGAAAGATTCCCGCAGCGACGTTAAACTCCATATTCACTCACTCGCCAAGTTCTTGAAGAGCATCTACATCCTGGAGATGATTGGACATTCTTATGGCCCTTTTGTAGAGTAATATTTTGTAGATAGATATTATAGGCAGTTTGTATATGAATATGTCAACATTCCTGTTACTCACACTAAATTATTTGGAAACAAGTCTTTAGTACATTATTATAAGTGATCAGAAGATATGACATTTTGGAAGTTATTAATTAACATGTACATGTATATTCAACATTCTTTCAGAAATTTGTAAGCAATGAAATGGCGCAGTCACTGTGGTATCTCTTCAAACATTCCACGATGGACTCTGTACGCTGTACCGCTCTGTCAGTAAGTATTCTCTAATATACCTCGCCAAATATTCTTAACAAAAACATTTTGAAAGCAGCTCAAAAGCTTGAGACAAACAAATAGACCCAAACAAATTATTCTTGACAACATTTATTTATAAATTCATTCCTTATGACTATAAAGAATTCACAATTTTGTAAAAATGTAATGGTTGCATGAGTATCTCTGACATGAACTTGACCCACGTATTTCAGGCGCTGTGTCGACTGACGTGGCACAAGGCGTCCGTATTCCAGAGCGTGGTGGACACTGTGGGGCTGTCCACCGTACTGGGGGCCCTCACTCTGGGTATCTCACGTGTACAGCAGGCCGTCGTAACCATGTTCGGGGCCCTGCTGTCCTCCATGTCTCACCAGACCAGACTTGTGCAGGACCGGGTGAGTGAGACGTGTGGATATTTTACAGAGTAGTGAGACATATGTGGATAGTATACTGTGAAGTGAGACGAGTGGATATTATAATGAGAAGTTAGACGTAATATTTTACAGAGTAGTGATACATGTGGGTATTTTACAGAGAAATGAACGAAAAACAATCTTATGAAATTCACTTTCCAAGTTTAAATGCTTGCTTTAAATCTATGTTTCTGTGATATTAGATAACAGTGTTGCTGTGTGATAAATTTAGTCCTGTTGGTTTTTATCCTCATTCGAATTGCTTTCCAGGATTTCTTGCAGAAGATAATGCGATTGTTCGAGAGTCCGTCAACAATAATACGAGGCAAGGCTTTCTTGGTGCTACACGAGCTCTTCAAAACTAACTGGGACATGCTGCTCTACAGCTGTCAAGCGAGGTACGGTAGTTGTATTTTCTTTTGTACTGACGAAATAAGTATGATAACTGCAGTGCAACAAGACTCTGGACTGACATACGCCCGACGTACCGGGGCAAGTTAAATTGCACTGCGTTTGCTACTTGCCCTGACTTGCTCTGCGGGCAATTAACTCAGAATGTTAGTCAAAGCCCTGGTGCAAGATTCCAGATATTTCATCATATCACATGATCACATTAGAAAGTTAACTTCTGAAAACATCAGTGCTTGGTCACCCAATGTCTTCTCATGGTATATTTCCTGAGAACCAGTGGAGTCTGCAGTGTGTGACTGGGAGATAACTCTATTTCAGACTGGTGATGTACATCGAGCGAGACGGCCGACGACAGACGCCGCGAGATCCCAGTGGAGACGGCCATGAGAGTTCGCCCTATCTCACTCAGTGTCTCGACATGCTCATCTCACTCCTAGTCGACACGGTGCCTCGGATATTTGGTACGCCCGTCTCTCCCAATCTTACACGTGAAGCCAATTGATTGATGTGATTAGCTATGATTGCCGTGACGTCTTGTATCTTGTTATTCAGAGAAGATCCTGACTGCTTTACAAGACGTCTCTGGTAGGAAACATCCATCTACAGTGCAAGTCCGTGAGCTCAAGTCTACGCTGCCCCTACTGCCTACCTTTCTACATCTAGTCACTAGCCAAGTAAGGGTGGATAGCAAACAATAGGAGCTGCAAGTAGACACGGTATCCGGTGACATAAACTGGTCAAAAATATAAATGCGCAATAATCCACTGTGACGTAACAAATAATCAACTGTGACGTCACAAACAAACGTCACGATCATGACGTATTTCACCTGTCACCGGAATTAACAATTCGCTCCACTTGCAGCTCCTATTGCATGGAACATATAAAACTATAAAAAAAAAAATTAACCTGTATTTCATCCACTAAACTTGCCGTTTAAGTAAACTTTCACAGAAATATGCTATAATATAATATTATAATGGAATTGTTAAATATTTCAGGTATTCCGAATCCGCATTGTAAATGAGAAGTTCATGACCGATCTGGCAGCCCTGCTTCAGCACGTTCACAGCATCGAATCCAAGGAGACCAATATAGAATCTGCCTCAGGTAATCAACTAGGACAATTATTCTATATACTTCTACTGTATACATGTATTATGCATTAGGGCTGCTATATTTGTCATAAGCCGGCTAGGCACTTTGCGCGCGCATATCACATTCTCTCGTGACCGGCTGGCCAAAAACCATTTGGTACTGAGTAGACTGAGCCAGGTCCGCCTTTTCTTTTTGCACTTCGCTGCCACATGACCATATTCTCGAACTAAAAAGAAACGGCTAGTCGTCGAGGCAAAAGAAATGTGGATAATGTAACCTGATGTGAGCCTCAAGATTGGGAACATGCCAGAAAGATTGGCATGTAGTCGCAGTATGCAGTGTAATTATCTCCCTTAGTTTTCTGTACCGTTGTGGTTATGAGTTTTACACTAACACAGTAATTGTGGGTTCTCATCCTATAATAAACAGATCAGTAAAATATCCCTACAATACTCTAATTCCGTTAACCATCTCAATGCTGGAGGCAACCCCGAGATGCCCAAATAAGCTGTGTCTAATGCAGCAGGGCGAGGGTTAAAGGCTAAAACATTTCTCTTCAGTATTTGGTTAGCTTGAAGAATGTGAAATGTTATATAAAATAGTTTTTCTCGTCATTATGGTATGGTATCAATAATAATCAATATTTTCTCAAAGATCTGCAGTAGTATTCATAGAATGATTGCTGATTTTAACGAGCATCTTGTCCAGGCTAATAATTATTATTGTATCTCTCATAATTCATTGCAATTTGCTTCTTTTTAAACAGAAAAAATGAAAGGTACTTTACTTCCGTATTTCCCATCAAAGCTTTGTGTGCTGCTTGGAATCCAACTCCTTTCATCTGTGTTTGTTAGAAACCTCTCCATTTGTTTCCTTTCCCTGCTCAGAAATATCTATGTAGATGTCAATTATTGCCTCTTACAATATACTAGTGAATTAAAAGTTTTATTTTCTATTTTCTCATACAGAGAGCATTCATTCTTTAGATCACAATATTATATATATTCCTAGCTACTACTACTACTAGAATAATGATATTAGTAATAATAAAAATAAAAATAAATTGTATAGTGCCTAGGGCTAGGGTCTAGCCTAGCTAATTATTGACATTGATCAAACTTCTGGTCTGCATTTTATGAAAGAGTCGTACCAAACCCAATATGTCTGTAGTTGCAGGGTTTCTCCCGATTTAGCAAATTGCAGTGAAATCTCAGAAGTATACTATTTTGTCCGGTATTTAGTTATTTTTCTTTTTCTTTTGGGGATTGGAGCCACTTTCAAGATTCTTTCACTTAATCAAGGCTAGTCTGTTTATGGTGTGAGGAAATCTGTAACATCCGTAGCTAGATGAATGTTGCCGTAAATCTAGGAGCGCCGGCTGGTACTGACGGACATGTTGGTAACTGAGGTCCTAGATTATATACTACAGCTTATTACTTTTGGAATAATCTGAGCTGCTAAAGGAAGGATGCTATAAGTGTGATGCTTGCTTATGAAGTATTATGTTCAACAGTTAGATACTATAAGATTACTATTAAAAATTATGCTTTTTAATTTGCAAAGGGATTTTGAAAGTTACTCTTGCAATATTTGTTTCCCCATTTCTGTTTCCAATATATCTCCTTTTTCACAGCCCTTGACCTGTAGACACTCTATTATATTTAGCCCCATAGTTTACTTGTTCATATTTGATATAAGTGTTGCCTTACGATAATTAGATATAGTAATAAGGACTACTTTTTTTCTCCAAATTTATCACTGAATATAACTTCTAGTTACAAACTGCTTAGCTATATTCTGGTATTTGCAATTATATAAAAGTTGATTATTATTTATAAATATTCAGTCTAAGCATGTTCTATTGCACTTGTAAAGAAATAGTTGTATTTTTATATGTTTTAACTGTGAACTGAAATCCAAGATGGAGGTCTGAACATTACACCCCACCGTCAAATTTAAACACATTATAAAGTTACCAATAGGCCTACTGTAAATTCTTTTGAGCATGATTGTTTAATAAAATGTTACGAGTACGTATTGCTACCATGCTTTCAGCCTCCATTGGCGTCGGTGAGTTTGTGACGACGGTCATGTCCATTCTAGAAGCAATATCCCAGCATCCTTCACTGCTGACCGAACACCATCGAGTCGTCATGACGACCATACTGCCGACACTGGCCTCACTGATAGGGACACAGAATGGTGAGAATGGAAATTGGTTGGAATCGCATAAAAAACATGATTGAGAACGCTATGAAGGGAAACCAACTTGGTGGAAACGCCCTTATTTGTCACAACCAGATATATTATTAATGACAAATTACTATTTTTTATAAATTTTCTCGATTCTGTAAAATAGCTCTAAAATATAACTTATACGGTTTTATGAGTATATATGACTGCTTCAAGACAAAGGAACTTGGAATGCTACGTCACTTCCGCCCTGCAGTAAATATAGTGTTACGAAGAAAATATTCTGCCACATAAACTACATTTGAATAAATCCAAATGTTAATTTGTTCGATATGTCTAAAGAAAATATTTTTAATCCTGAACTAATTATTACTTTCCTCAACTGCGTAGCATAGCTCTAAAAAGTAACTTTTGAAATTGTCATTCAGTGGCTAACACATGTTTCAATGCCGACCTGACGTTGACCTTCCAGTGGACACGCGAGCGCTGTCACTGCGGCTGCTGTCGGAGATCGCGTCGGTGTACCTGGGCCAGGAGCAGTACGGCGTGACGGAGAGCAAGGTGGACACCAAGCACCTCCACGTTATCATCTCGCAGCACCTCCTACCTCTGTGAGTACACACATCTCGCAGTACCTCCTACCTCTGTGAGTACACACATCTCGCAGCACCTCCTACCTCTGTGAGTACACACATCTCGCAGAACCTCCTACCTCTGTGAGTACACACATCTCGCAGTACCTCCTACCTCTGTGAGTACACACATCTCGCATCACCTCCTACCTCTGTGAGTACACACATCTCGCAGAACCTCCTACCTCTGTGAGTACACACTAGGACCTGGTCAGCTGGCTCATCTACTACCTCTGTCAGTCGACACTACCAGGTATGACCTAACTATCAGGCTCATCTACTACCTCCACAAGTCAACACTAGAGCCTGCACTACAGGCATGACTCAGTGATTGTATTGTTTTGCATGATATTTGTCCATGCTGCTATTGCACTGTCTTCTGTCTCATCTTCTCACTGTCTTCGTACCTAGGTATGAGCAGATTCTGCTGGACGTGGATCCGTTGCCTAGCTACGGCCTGAAGCTGCTGCTGGCGCTACTGGAGCAGAACTCGGGCTTCATCAAGCAGTTTGAGGAGAAGGGGCTGGTGGCCGTGGTGTTCCAAGTCCTGCTGGTGAGCATATCCCCGTATCATTGGAACCATATCCCTGTGGCACCATATCCCCATATCATTGGAACCATGTCTCAATATCATTGGAACCATATCCTCGTGGCACCATATCCCCATATTATTGGAACCATATCCTCATTTCATATATCCCTATATCATTAGAACCATATCCCCTTATCATTAGAACCATATCCTGCATCATTGGAACCATATCCCCATATCATTGGAACCATATCCCCATATCATTGGAACCATATCCCCATACCCTCTGTGATTTAAAACAATAAGTCACTCATATCATTGGAACCGTTTCCTGTATCATCAGAACCATATCCCCATATCATTATCCCACAGCGACATTAAACTCCATATTCACTCACTCACTCACCCATATAATTGGAACCATATTCCCATGTCATTAGAACCATATTCCAATATTAGAACCATATCCTAATATCATTAGCAGCATTATTGCCATATTACAATCTCATCCCTATTTAGGAAAATCTTTTTTAATTTGATGCTGCATGCAATGTTTGTCCTTGTTAAATATTTTGCTCATCTGGGACTGGGATTATAAGCTGGTTACTCACATACCTTTGGGAGTGACCAATAGCATGCACTGTTAGAAAGAATTGACCAATCACGTTCTTAGGCTTTGCATGAAAATTATGCAAACCTTCTTGCTGCTTGATTGAAGTACTGGTCACATCTAGCATCTGCAACTGTGATAACCAGAGAAAGATACATACCTCTAGGTTATTTATATTGTTCCATATATCAGCAACATGACAAGCATGAAATGGGTTCTGTGAGTATACACTGATTGTCTCCCTTTGGTGAAGGTTGCAGAGGGTTGAAATATATATATGTAATCGCCTTTTTCCGTAACCTTCTCGCGCACATATATCAAGTATATTTTGTGGTCATATTGAGGACAGGTTCCAATATTATTCAATTAGATCATTTCAGTAAATCAGTTAAGGAAGTGACCGTGTTGAAAAATATTAGTTTGATTGGGACAAGTGCCAAGCAATGTTGAAGAAGTTGAAGAAGCAAATAGAAATATCCTCAGATTACTGTGAATATGTGGAATATGGAGTTTAACGTTAAACTCCATATTCACTCACTCATTCACTCACTCGAATGACTGTGATGGGCACAGCTACGTACTCTTAGTATTGCTACTTCTGTGATAATTCCACATGGGAGAAACATTTCCACAGTGATGTTAAGCAATAAATATATATTGATATGATATTAATATGATATTGATATGATATTGACATTGATATGATTGATATTTTAAGCTTATGTAAATACAAAATTGTAGTTTAGTTTAAACAATTTCTTTTTAGTTATTTTTAATATGGTCACACATAGTGGATGAAATGAATGCATTTTATAGTATACCCATAAAAGGTTCTTTATGGAAAGTGTGCTATACTGCTTTGACTGCCATTGTAAAGCTGCTGCATGTATGTGTTATGTGACATGTATACCATATATCCATCCTAATTTGCACAGTATATACCATTAAGTTATCATTAAGCTGACATGTATCTGTGGGTTGAGTACGTTGCATCATAACACTTCGGCTTGGTAGGATGTAATAACACTCCACCCTCCACAGAGGTTAGCAGTTGATTAATTATCCCAGGAAATTAATGTTGGGTAATTCATGTCTCGGTAGGCGGACAAATCCTAGTTATATAATATCTTGCAAAAGTGACAAGTAGGTTCAAAGGTAGTTGGTGAGTGTATTTTTTATTTAATTTAAATTTCTTAAAGAATATAAATTATGATTTTATTATATGCATTTTATGTTTAGGATTTAATAATTACACAGGATTTAATAATTATTTTTTAGCAGTATTTTTATTTTATGTTATTCACAATATTCTTAGATAGTGATAATTACTAAAACAGTAGACAGAAGTTGGAGGCGTATTTTGATGGCTTTGTGGGTGTGATTTGTAATAACATGTAACTGAAGATTACACAAACACATATATTATGGAGTGGTTTGCAACTATAACTGCATATTTACTAGTTTTAAGCTGATTAACCCATCACTGTAATGAAACATGTACCTCAACCTGTAGATCTAGCTGTCACGTTCTGTAAGTGTAAGTAACTAAAAGAAAAATGCCTCACAATTATTTCCCGTTTACTTGTTTCATCATTTTATTAAACTTTGGACACAGACAGTTTTCCCGTGATACATATCTAATCATGATAGAATTACGTATATATGCTGGTGGTCAGTAACCTGACATTCATACGCCCGGCCTCTGTGTGGAGACGAAGCTAACATGGTGTTAGACTAGATGTGGTGTAGATTCAAACTAATACTTGGTATGGAATTACATGTGGGGGCTGTTCCTTTCTAGCTGTTCTGTCTGTACTTTCTGTCTGACGCATGCGCAGTTACACTGTGCGGTTGTTGATCCTTGGTAACTGCGCATGCATCGGACAGAAAGTACAGACAGAACAGCAATAACAGATATAATCTATGATCCAAAATGCAAACACGACTTATTTTATAACATTACAAATGCATAGATCCAGTCAAATAATTATAACTCGATCAGACTGACTCTACCAATATGCGCACTATAAGTGGATTATTTTCGTCTTGGAGCGTGCATTCCCAGTTCAAATCAAATTCCAATAATGATTGTATTCCTGAGAGATTCTTAAATTTCCTGAGAAAACCTGTTTAAGAGTGCTGGTTTCCTGACAAGGGTATTCATGGTTAGGCAGGTCTAACTTTTGACACAATTTCCACACAGATACATACATTTCAATACAATGCTGCCAAGCTGTGCAATGATGACGTCCAGCTTATTTTCGTAGTGAATATAACATAAATTGTTTAGAAATGAGATCATGACTATTTCAGGATCACCAGAACAACCCACTGAGCAGTCTCATGCAAAGCATTGTGGGTATTCTCAACTGCCTGGTGTCGTACAAGGATACAGATATGAAGGAACTCTTCGATCAAGGTACTGATGTTTCTGTAGCATATCTAATGTCGGGGTGCATCTACACAATCAAGTGAAGTATGCTGTAGATTACCATAGGAAATCACATTGAATTGGGCACTATTCCAAGAGACGAAAGTGGTATATATTTACGCCGGATGTAAATGACGTAATACAATCAACGTAAATGACGTAATACAAGCAACTCCACGTAATTTATGTCTGGCGTAAATATACTCCCCTTTTGTGAAACACAGCCCAGGGGCGTATTCTTGAAACTTCTTAGATAAGAACTTCTTAGTGAGAAAAATATCTCTTAAAAAATTAACATGAGCAGAATGGGTTTCTGCTCATGTTAATTCTTGAAGAGATATTTTCAAAAGCAAATTCTTAGTACTACAAACTTTTTAGGACTTATGAAGTTTCGAGAATACGGGCCCAGAGTTATACCTAGACTTTAATAAAATGAGTCATCATGACTCTTGTCAAATATTTTTGAGTTGTAGCATATTTTTTAAAGTTATAGTATATTTTTGAGTTATTGTGAATGTGAAGAAAATCAACTTTATCATTTACATTTTTTGACAAGCCAACAACACAAATAGATTGAGGTAAAAATAGACCCACATGATGATCCATGCCAATATATATGTATCAACTGAACAGGCACGTGGTTTGTGTGTGTTCTAAATTTAGACTATTCCACTTTCAGTTCACAGACTGGGCTGTTTATAAACAATGTAAACTCAATAATAACAACTATGTCTGTGTTCTTCTGCTATGTTAATTCTGTGGAACAGATCGTCGCAAATGGGTGAAAGATTCCCGCAGCGATGTTAAACTTCATATTCACTCACTCACTCCATGGAACATGACATGGGCCGTGATTACCATCATTGTTTACTACAATTTCATGCTCAAGCTCAATAAAGAAATTTAAAAAATATATTGCTAGTGTGGCATTATTGTTCTACTTCCTTGACTGGTTTCCTTCCTCTGTTGTGCAGGTCTGGTGGACACTCTCTCCACTCTGTTCTTCGAGGTGTGGTCCGTGTGTGTGGAGGGGTCAGATGGAGGTCGCGACGTCAAGATGGCCAATGCCACGCTGCAGATGGTGATGGATACGCTACACAACCTCTTCAAATACGTGTCTGATGTAGTCAGGAGGGCACTGCAGGTAGGGACATATCTGCGAATATACTGATTCAATTTAGTGTTTGGTAGGGTAGTGGGAGAAAGTCAGACTTCGGAGACAAAGGTTCTGAGTTTGATCCTGACCCGGAAACCTGGCATCAAGTTTACAGAAGTTGTCTTTTCCAATGTAATCATGATGTGATGTAGGGGCTGCTCCTTTCTAGCCGTTCTGTCTGTACTTTCTGTCCGACGCATGCGCAGTTACACTGTTCAGTGTTGATCCTTGGTAACTGTGCATGTGTTGAACAAAGTACAGACAGAACAGCTAGAAAGGAGCAGCCCCGTACTGTCTGTAGTGGTGTAGTGCAGTTATCATCCTTTGCTTATCAGGACCAGTTGGTGCTCATAGGTTTTCTGCAACATTCTGTGCTACAGGCGTTGCAGGTTTCCTTCTGTCATAAATTATCAAGCTAGCAAATAATCTGGTAATTGGCTTCTATCTTGTGATAGAAAACAACACTACTTTGAACAATTACTAATTTCAAGCATGTAGGATAGGATTTCTTGCGAAATTAATTTCCAGTTCAGCAATATTATTTGAATGAATCTTCTCCAGGCCAAGAAGAACAGGGTTGAAGGGTCGCACAGCGAGGCTGAGGCGGCCGAACATCTCCTGCTGAGGACCAAGCCCCTGACTGAGCTCACCAGCTTCCTCACACAGGCGGTAAGTACACTGGTGGCCGGCATCGTCCAGAGATTACGAAACCTTTCTGAGTGCGATTTCATTCTCAACTCAATGTTTTGTTAGTAAAATGCCATGTAAATTTTGAGCTTGAGCATGAAATCGTTTTAAAATAGTTTCTGAATTTTGGGGCCTACACATTTGATAAGTTTGTATGATTCTGATCTGGTTTTACTTTGACCTCTGCTTGACCTCCAGCTGTGCTATGACGACATGGACATCAAGGACCTGGCCCTCAAGTGTCTGTCTCTGATGGTGCAGCTGTTCGGCGGCGACTACAAGGAATCGCTGTCGCCGGAAAACATGGTCAGTGTAGCTATGGCAACATCATGGGGTACTGTATCCATGGCAACACCACAGGGTACTGTATCCATGGTGACACCACAGGGTTCTGTATCTATGCCAACACCATGGAGTACTGTATCTATGGCAACACCATGGAGTACTGTATCTATGGCAACACTGTGGGGTACTGTATCTATGGCAACACTGTGGGGTACTGTATATATGGCAACACTTTGGGTACCATTCTGTTACTAGACAGTACTCAGACAGTCTGCATTTTATGAAACCACATGCAAAAATATTGATGAATTTTCCAATTTTATTCTTTACTTTCTTTACAATGTCGACAACCTTGAAAACATGTTTGTAAGTTTTATCCAATATTTCTTTTCTTCCCTGTTGCAGGAGTGTTTCAGCAGAGCTCTGAAGAAAGCAGATGGCAAGAAACAGAAGATAATCCTTCGTGTGATCAAAAGACTGGTACGTCCTGTTCCAATTCTAATGCTATCCATATTTATAATCGCCATTATCTCGACATAATTGTATCCAAAGTCAAACAACCAAACTTGTTCTACACACGCAATTGTAAATAGCTAACCTGCCCTGAAAAACTAAGTTTCATATTATCAAAAACAAATAACAAATATAAAAGTTGCGAGCCGTGGTAGAGAATGTACTTGTCTTGAATGGCTGGACAGAGCACTTGCTAACACTCGGTGACTGGACCTGTGTTGTAGGTGATCACGGAGCAGCATCACGCGGACGCCATGAGAGAACACGGAGACGTCCTGGTCAACGCAATCAAGTCTCTTTCTCACACCGCCAGGTACGTTGTCTTGGCAAGGAGAGCGATGTGAACAGCTATATGTTTTAACCATTTTATATATCTATAGTGTTATGAGTGAGCTTTCAGACATGGATTATGAATGTAATTATTATTATTATATAGTTGTTATTATTATTATTATTATTATTATTATTATTATTATGATGTGGAAGAATCTTGAAAGTGGGTCTAAACCCCTCTTATTTTTTTATGTTTCAAAAATGTATTATATTATTATTATTGTAATATTAGTATTTATTATTTGTATTATTATTGCTATTATTATTGTCATCATTATTATTATTATGATTATTATGATTATGATTATTATGATTATGAATTATTTCTTGTCCACAGTTCTCATGCTGACATGGCTTTGTCCACTGTGGCCGCAGAGATCCTGAGAACCACTGGACACTTGGACTGACCGCTCACCCACCACCCATACCCCACCCATACCCACCTCCACCGTCAGACAATATAGTCATGGCAACACGGAACAGACACGTCGCTATGACATAGATCCCACATCCAGAAAACAATACTGCTCATGTATTCACCAGGTGGATCCACCGGATCATCCAGGCAGAGAAAAAAAAGATATTCCGTCTGTCCAGTGGGAACCTTGATATCTTCGGAAATGTTTTCACATTGTCGTGATTTTTCTGTCCATCTTGAGGGAATAATAAAAAGAAAGATAGTATATGTATAGTAGGAAGATGACACTGTCGCTGCCTACTTTTGCACAAGATGAGAATAATCGTCTGACTTGATTATACACTGCATGTTGCCAACTCCATGTATTCTGCTATCAGGCTACGGCGCACTAAGTTATATCTATGCACCTATGTGATGGGAAATGAATCTGTGCATGCTTTCTTAATTATTGGTAAGAATGATTGATGCATATCTGATTCCTTTTAGTATTTATTTAGTATTTATTTAGATATATGGTTTTTTTTACCTTTCATCCGTCCGCATGTTGCTATTTATTTGTAGTCCTATTTAAAAATGTGATGCATTAAGTGTGTGTGTATGTTATGGTTATAGCTGCTTGGCAATATGTGTCGCTCAATGTGTCTGTACCAGAGTAGTGTCTGTCAGTAGTGTCTGTCAGTGTCAGGACATGCATCAATGTCCATTATACAGACTGAAAATTGGTGCCAGTATGTACTTGTATAATATTATGTCATGATCGTGAACTTGGAAAATCAAACAATTTTAATTATCAAACTTCACATCACCTTCATAGTGTAAAACATTAGTCTGCAAAGTTAAGCACAAAATCACTTGCTGTGCCACGCCACTTAGCATCTAGTAGCATCTAGACTGCAATACAGTTATTCGTTACAACACTGAATTACAATGTTTTATGATATGTACTATTAAGTTATGACAATGATACTTGTAATATGGTGTTTGATGTTATTTCCTCACACATACCAGTCAGTGAGAGTTGGGTGCTCAAGGTTCTTATGTCTGTTGGTTTGGCTCTGGCTATCACAGTTTATCTGTTGCTGATGTAATGATGATGTTTAGCGCTAGTGTTGTACCACTTTCCACCTCCTCACAACTGCTGCAGCCTAGGGCATCTCTGGTTGACTGTAGCAGGGGGGAGGTTAATCACATGTATAATGCCAGATCTAACTGGCTCTGAAGGAAGAAATGGAAATATTCCTGCAGCGATGTTAAACTCCATATAGCATCACTAGCATGTTCCAGTTGAAGAATGTCACTATTAGTGTGATCTATTCACACCATATCGTGGGAAATGATAAAATATTAAAGGCATAATATCACAGTTGGTTGGCCGATATGGTCGTCTAGCACGGTTTTACCTGAAAATAAATGCATTT
>JAVCKZ010130667.1:0-21803 GCA_034780755.1 Lepetodrilus elevatus
CTCTCATAGAGGACTACCATGGCCTTTTTTATGGCTTCATCGTAAAGCGGATACATCAGCAACCTTAATTTTGTGGAGCAAATGACATAAATGTAACAGAGTATTTCTTCTGAAAACAGGGAGGTTATTACGTGACCATTCCCTATTGTATTCCCGAGTTAAGTATTCTTAAGTAAGTGTCATTCAGATCAGTTCACTCGGTTCGAAATTAATCTCAATACTACTAATTTCGTCAATTTTAATGCAATCTTCTATTATACTCTTAGGAAACTCATCGAGATCGATATTGTCTTTGTCGCCTGTGATAGATACTAGGCCAAAAACATTTAACTCAAATTCATCCTCTACTTCAAAATAGTGATCACTAAGATCTTCTGTTACTGGTGGAGAATGTTCTCTGCCTAGTTCCATGTAGTAATATTCAGATTTAGATATATAGTAGGTAGCTGATACGACTATTTTTAGGCTAAATGGAATTCCAAATTTACCATTTCCATAATAATATGTTTCTGAGAAATCTAGTATAATATTTTCTGCGTCACTATAATTGCTTATGATCGCTTCGTTGGTGCCATCAAAGAATGATTGACCAGTAATGGGCCTCGATAAAATTGACTCCCCAATATTGTTAGATATGAAGCTTGATATTTCTGATTCTTCATTTTCATATTGCTGTATCGCATCTGCTACAAGACTAATATTGTCTAGAACATCAATATCTTTAAGCGCATTCTGAATCAATTCAGATTCTATAAAATCAGCGAGGCAATTATATGTGCTAATAGTTTCTTCGCCAGAAAACGCATCTCTGATTTTTGCATCGTCACAAACAATATGAATGCCGTTGTTTTCTGAGTTTAAATTATGTATCGATTGAACAATAAAACTATCGGGAATATCATTTCGTGTTTTGGCAGATTTTAGTGGTGGGTCACCATTAAAGTATGCTTCTAGAGCAGCATTGGCTTGATCAATACAGATAGGATATATATTTGCTCCTATGTCTTCCGCCCATTGAGTAATCTGGTTTTCCGCATTTGACAGAATATTTTCAGATTCGTTATTAAGTTCTTCTTTTAATGTTTCTAATTTATCATGAATACCTGAGTCTAGTTTTTTCCGGATTAAGTCAGAAAGGCCTTTTGTTATTTTTGTGAGATTTTTTTTATACTCCTCTTTTTGTTGAGTTTGAAATTCGCGTAATATTATATATGGGATGTGTAGACGAATACTGCTAGCTTTTGACAGCCCTTCAAGAGCTTTAAAATGTAGATTATCTCGACTTGGATTGTGACGATATATGCACGTATCTAAAACTACATGAATCATGATATTTCCTCCTTTGCAACAATGAGGCATTACAACACACGAAGGGGACGCATATTATTAAACCGGCGACTTATAAGTTGTATCGAAATACAAAAAAGCTAAAAAAGCTCGTATGGACATTTCTAACATTCATACATTACCATCCTCAAACAATCTAACTACTCAGTTGATTAGTCGTAGAGATATAGCCGTTTGGATAGTTTAGAGAACTGATGTTTTTCCCCTGTCGTAGTAATGTTAGAACTGCCCCGAATGGTACTTTTAAGCCCGAGTATCAACCACCGACCCCTTAACCGAAGTAGGCGAAGGCTTAGGCACCGACTCCATCATCTCAAGTATCTGTGCACCTTCCGCTTTCATGGTGTCGAGGGTTGTCTTTGCCATTTTGTTGGAGACTTCTCTCTGGATTTGAGCTTGTTTCATGTTGGAGATTGAGCTGGCGTTGATTTCCATGTCTCTTCCTTGTCGGGTGTTTGTTTTTATATCGGCAGGTGAGGGAAAAGCATTAGCCATTCTTATCCAGATCAACTACTTATTTAGCATGTTATACTCATTAATATATCAACCAGGATTAATGCTATGAGCGCCCTTAGAAACCAGGTGTTACACGAAGTTGCCCAGCTAGACATTAAAAGCCTACAGTTACTTCAGCCCATACTAAGTGCTTTAAAACAAAAAGCTGCACATTCAACCACTAAAAAGCGTGGAGTGGCTGCTTCCCAATGCCGAAAGACCTTGTCTAGCCTGGAAGGAAGTCTTGGAGAGACTATTATTCAAGAAAGAGAAGACCGTTTTTGAATCTGTTTTTTGACACGTCCGCACTGGTTAAATATTTCCATCTTGAATCAGGCACCGATCAAGTGGTCGAGCTGATCGATAATGCTGAAAACCAGATATGGGTGTCTGATTTAGCGCGGATTGAGTTTATTAGTGCCTTTTACCGCAAGCTTCGCAGAGGCGATATTGATAGCACACAGCTACAAGAATCGCTATCCAGCTTCGATATAGAATGGGATCAGTTTAATCAACAGCCTCTAAGTGATACTGTCATTTCAGAAGCAGATAAGCTAATGAGAAAAAAGGCATCAAAATACGGGTTACGTGCGCTTGACGCGCTTCAGCTGGCAAGTTTCATAGTATTAGCGGAAAAAGATTGGGCATTTATTGTTGCCGATGGAGTGCTTGCTGATACCGTGGTATCCGAAAACTATGATGTAATCAGGGTTGCCTTACCATCAACTTAAATGTATTTCCCACGGTAGGTAATCTTGCCATGTCGTAAGCAAAGTATAAATAAGTATTGTGTCCCCAGAATTCCCGTTCTACTCTACCCAATCGCCTTTGTTCAGGACGTTAGATATGGCTTTAGAGGATCCTTTTAGGGATAGCCTAACCACATTCTTTCCTTTAGGCCTGAATTTTAGATAACTTCCTGACTTGATTTGCTTCATAAGTCCTATATCCTCTGCGCTAGATACATAGGTAGAGCATAATGATTTTGTAAAGCCACTATTACAGCCCGGTAGGTTGGGTCGAGGAACGAAACCCAACAACGTTCAACGCTCACCAAAACGATCATCAAAATCACCTGTTACCGCCCAGTTCGGTTGGATTATTCCTTATTTAATATAACGGTGTATGCTTGAATAAGGCCAATCAGCAGGTGATTGAACATAACCCTGTTTTACCGGATTGTAATGAATATAATCGACATGCCTTTCAAAATCATTATCGTCCTTGATGAAATGCTCCCAATAGCGACGTTGCCAGATTCCCCGTTCTCCTTTTTTTCTGCGACTTATTGAAATACGTTCAGTTTGTGGCAGTGCATGAGAAAATACGCTTTTAATGAGTCTCCAGCGAGTAGGGAAATCGGCATCATTGTCGGGTAAGTGCCAGAGGGTATGAAGATGATCGGGGAGAACGACCATTGCGTTGATCGTAAAAGGATAGTTTTGTTTGATTTTTGCAAAGGCTGCACGCAATTCATCGACATGATCGATTAATAATGTTTTATTTCGTTCGGCCAGATTAACCGTGAAAAAATAGCATGCTCCTGGAATATTAGCTCGGCGGGTATTGCATGGTTTAAGTGTGTTTTTTGTTGGGTTTCGTTCCTCAATCCAATCTACCGGGCTTTGGTTTCCATCCCACCCACAGAGAGAAACGAATGAGATGGAAACCAGTCGCGGCGGGTTCAGCAATGAACTCGTTGATTAAGCAGAAGACAGAAAAAAGCTCCTGTATTTTCTGCATACACACCATCCATAGCGTAATCAGCAGACGGCATAGCAGCCAAATGCTTATCGTAATGGTTGGGACACGGTGACAGATATATTGCTCCTGCAATATCTGCATTTCCACCCTCCCTGATGGTCGAGGCCCGAACATTAGGCGGGGAGCAGCCCGCATCATCTCTGGTGACAGGCGATGATTGAGTTGGTAGCGAGCCTCAAACGAGATCCATACAGCAGAACAGTGGGTCAAGTTCCATTATCCCAATGACTAATGAACCGCCCTGTGCGGAGCCGTATGCAGGGTGGTGTGGGGGGCTTGATATCTCCGGCTACCCGCTTATATTTTTTATTCATAGTGCGTCCAGAGCCTGATAACCTTAATGGTTCTCTTCTTTCCGTATATTTGATACACGAGCCTATGTTGAATATTGATGCGGCGTGAATAAGCACCTGATAAATCACCAACCAATTTTTCATACGGTGGTGGATTTTGGTAAGGGTCTTTTTGAATGATATCTAATAGTTTTTTTGCTTTGTCTTTTAGCCCGGAAGAAGCTAGCTTTTTAGCATCCTTTTGAGCTTGTTTTGTATATACAATTTCCCACGTCACCAATCAAGCTCCTTGGAGCTTTCGGATAGATCTTGCTTTAACCCTTCCTGGATAGACTCTCTCATTCCTGGTACTGATAGCAAATGAAGAGTTTCGGAGATTGCATTCCAGTCATCTTCGGACACTAGCACTGCATTGCCTCTTTTTCCTGTAATTATAACAGGTTGATGTGTTTCTGCGGCCTCATCTATAAGGCTATACAGCTTTGACCTAGCCTCAGTAACATTTAGTATTGTCATGGTCATTTACCTCCTTAGATAACGTACGTTAAAGCGTACGTAAAATCAAGGCTTTTAAACATAACACGGGCGTTAGAACGGAATACTGTGGTCGGGCCGGCACTCATGATTACCAGTTATTCCTGGCAATCAATGATATTGACCCACTGCTGTCCCGTTAACTTTCACAGCAAGGCCATCCGATTTATAAGGCACCAATATAACGATGCGCGGTTATAACTAGAAGTACCCTTTAAGCGGAGGAGGCAGGGGTATCCGTTTTTCCACGCAGTTGTGTATTTGGCAAAGGCCGTTATAAAGAAGCTCTTCTTCCTTGTCTGGATCATCGTCTCTCAGTAGCCATAGGTGCATCTTCTGCTGTTTATACTGATTGAGCAGAAACAGGCAAAAGTCGTTGAATGACGTGCCGAGTTGAAAATACTTGGTTTCGTCAGTGCTAAAAAGTATCACCTGCTCTTTGGTGCCGTTTGGGGCCGGGTCGAAGTCAATGGCAATGGTATCGGGTGAGGAACCCCCAATTGGTATCCAGTTTGAATTAAAGATATTGATTTTTATTGTATCGGTGGGGTAGACAAGTAAATCGTCTACTTCGTGGTAGCGGTCAAAGTCTCCATTATCCAGAAGCTCTTTAAAAAAAAGTATTCCTCAATAGCCGTGTGGGTTGAATAAAAGGATTTTCCTGAAAATATCCATGGACGTGGGTATTGATCCGGTTTTATCGGTTCGATACGTTCCGCTTCCCCATTGCCGAGCCGGTAGGCTGCCCGGACATCTTCGGGCAGCTTGCTACCAACAGCATCCTCAAACTCGGAGAGATCCCCCGGAGTTGCCGGGGGATTCAGTATGGGGGACTTGGCGTAGGCTTGTAAAAAATCAACCAGTTGTTTGAAGACGTTCATTTTCCCGTCATTTTTTGTCTCGTCTCGCACTCGTTAGCGACTTTTTCAACAGCCTTGTTTAAGGCGCCAATATAACGATGTGCGGTTATAATTAGAAGTACCCTTTAAGCGGAGGAGGCAGGGGCATGCGTTCCTCCACGCAGTCGTGTATTCGGCAAAGGCCGTTATAAAGGAGTTCTTCTTCCTTGTCTGGATCATCATCTCTCAACAGCCATAGGTGCATCTTCTGCTGTTTATACTGGTTGAGCAGAAACAGGCAAAAGTCGTTGAATGACGTGCCGAGTTGAAAATACTTGGTATTGTCAACGCTAAAAAGTATCACCTGTTCTTTGGTGCCGTTTGGGGCCGGGCCGAAGTCAATGGCAATGGTATCGGGTGGACTGCCCCCAATCGGTATCCAGTTTGGATTAAAGGAATTGTTTTTTATAGTGTTGCTGGGGTAGACAAGCAAATCGTCTACTTCGTTGTCCTCAAAGTCTCCATCATCCAGAATCTTTTTCCACGCAAGGTATTCGTCAATAGCAGCATGGGTCGAATAAAAGGATTTGTCCGAAAATATTCCTGGATGTGGGTATTGATCCGGTTTTATCGGTTCGATACGTTCCGCCTCCCCATTGCCGAGCCGGTAGGCTGCCCGCACATCGTCGGGCAGCTTGCTACCGACAGCATCCTCAAACTCGGAGAGATCCCCCGGGCTTGCCGGGGGATTCAGTATGGGGGACTTGGCGTAGGCTTGTAAAAAATCTACCAGTTGTTTGAAGGCGTTCATCGCAAACCTAGTCCTGATGATTTACAAAAACTGAAGGTTTCCTGCCACTTTTTACCAGCCTTTCGCGCATGTCCACCATGCCACTCAGCGGGATCATTGTGAATATAGAACTCAGCATATCGGGTATGATTACGCCAATTCCAGGACCAGGTTCGCATTGAAACCTTGAGTTGATTGGGGCGAAAGTCGCCAAAGCTGTAAATCGGCTCAACCTTGTAGTAACCGCCCCATATGGTTGGATTGCGGGCGCAGTTGAGCATGGTATTTTCGAACTTTTTTTGCCACTCGCCTCTATTTAGGTTTGTATTCTGGGGAACCAGATTGGCCCTGATAGCCGGCCCACCCTTTGCCTTGGGAATCAAGTGTCCAGTGTCGTCGTCGAGTTTCCCCATGCTCCTTATAGTGTCGCGGCAGGTTTTAGACACTACCTTACCATCGTAAGGAGGGACAGTTAATGCCGTGGATGCCATTGCGGGTCTCCCTGCAGAATCGATCTTGAAGGTATTGCCATGAAACTCGTATTCTTTTCCTCGTACTTCAGGATTATAAACCTTGGGACAATGCTCTCGATAGAGTAGTGCAATGTCTTCGGGGCTGGAATCCCTGGTTTGTCTGCTGTTTTCGTTTTCAGTAGCGCCACCCAGGTTCACGGTTTCTACGCCGTATGCCGCCTTCAGGGCAGAAACTTCGTCGGGATCCGCGCGATCGAGAAATTTATAATACTCGCTCATGCCACCCAGATCCCGGATCATTCTGTTCGAGGCATCATTCGTTGGGTCATCATCATGCAGTTTGCTTTCCGCAAGCTCCACTTCATGCTGCTGGATGGCCGCTTCATCACCGATAATTATCAAATAGCCTTCGCCCCTGTTTACGCCGTACTTGAGTTCACTGTCTGTCGTTTCGGTATCATCAGCCCGCGCCTCCTGATGGGGTATCAGGAAAAGCGAAGCCAACAGGATCAGGCTTAGAGAGCAAAGTGATGGTGTTAGATGTTTAGTGCTTGGTGCTTGGTGCTTGGTGCTTGGTCATAATAAACTCCTTCTATTTATGATTGAGCCAAACTGTTTGTTCCGTCACGGTATCTACGACAATTATATGTTAGTAAAGTTCCCTTGAGTCGATGTGGTCACCCTTCCTCAATCAGTTTCTACCTTATACTATGGGCATCGTTCCTTAGCTTTCCCGGTTATGCCTAACACTACCACTAGAATTTCTGTGCTCGTTGAGCAAACGCTATTTGATCAGTTATCTGAAGCTCACAAAAGTTTTATTCTTGAGCAGAGCAGTCGTCACCGATTTTCCCTACAGGATATGAAGCTACTGTGCGACATAGCCGTTGATTTGGAAATGTGGGGTGGCGAAAGCCTTGAGAAAATTTGGCCTGACGAATCTAACTATTGCCAGACGGACAAGGCGCTAAAGAAGCGAGTGATTCAGGAAATACGCGATGCCTGGGAAGCATTAAAAACTGAACCTAATCAGTACCCAGAAGAAAGTCTTGCTCCCAAAATTAGTGCAGCCGCGATTCCAGTCTTAAAGGAGAAGAAAAAACTGGGTTTAGGTTATTGTCCGGTTGCATCGCCGAAAACGCGTTGTTGTAATCTACAAACCCTTGATGCGGTGGATAATTGCGGTTACGGGTGTAGTTATTGCAGTATTCAGTCTTTTTTTGATGGTAAGCAAATCAGTTTTGACGAAGGGTTTGCGGATAAGCTGAATCAGCTAAAGCTTGATCCTGAAAAAACCTACCATATCGGCACCGGCCAATCCTCGGATTCGTTGATGTGGGGGAACAGTCATGGTGTTCTGGAAGCGGTTATTCAATTTGCCCAGCGCAATCCCAATGTGATTCTTGAATTTAAAACCAAATCCTCCAACGTCAGTCACCTATTAAAAAATGAACTACCGAAGAATATATTGTGTACTTGGTCGCTGAACACCGAGACGATAATAACTCAGGAAGAACATGGGACGGCCAGCTTAACAAAACGTCTTGAAGCTGCCCGTGCCGTTGCCGATAAGGGTGTAGTCGTCGGTTTTCATTTTCACCCTATGATCCATTATAAACAATGGGGAAAGGACTATCAGGCTGTCATATATCAAGTTACGGAAATGTTTAATCCTGATGAGGTTGCGCTGGTTTCTCTGGGAACCTTGACCTTTATCAAACCCGTTATGCGTGAGATTAGAAAACGTGGCATTGAAAGTCAGATACTTAAGCTTCCCTTGGTGGATGCAAAAGGGAAGTATTCATACCCGGATGAAATGAAAATAGAAATGTTTTCACACGCTTATCATTGCTTTCCTGATGAGTGGAGAAAACAGGTGTTTTTCTACCTTTGTATGGAGGCTCAAGAGTTGTGGCAGCCAGTGTTTGGTTTTACCTATGACGCGAATGATGATTTTGAGAAGGCGATGAAACAGGCTTATTTGAATAAAATTGCTAGAAAGAATCTGTAAATTATTGATTTATTGTGCCGGGTTTGCTTAGATTTTTAACGCTAGGTGTTTTCATACGGTATAATCTTGAGGCAGATTTGAAGAGTTTTCAAGCAGGATGGTTGAAATTAAAAGAAAGGCCCTGAGTATTTGTCAGTCCTAATAATCTTAAAGAGTAAGCGGTGTGAAATCAGAAGCAGTGGCATGGCCCACCTATATCGACAAGAAACGGATCGATCCTGATGCTATCAATGATCCACAGGATCTGTTTATTGAGCAGGATGGTCTGTGCTATGCGGGGACGCATTTAATTCTTGATGTGTGGAATGCCAATTACCTTGATAACCTGGAGCGAATAGAAACAGCGCTGCGGGATTGTGTTCAAATTGCGGGCGCTACTTTATTGCATCTGCATCTTCACCACTTTACACCTAATATGGGTGTTTCGGGTGTCGCGGTACTTGCTGAATCACATATCAGCATTCATACCTGGCCAGAGCGTGATTATGCGGCGCTGGATATTTTTATGTGTGGCGATACGCAGCCCGAAAAATGTATCGAAGTACTTCGAGAGGCGTTTGAAACGGATCAGATAGAAATAACTACACTTTTGCGCGGTCAAATTCGGCAAGCGGATGGAGTGGCTCCATGAAGTTTCTACGAGAAATGCAAGAGACTGATATTGAAGCCGTTGTTGCGCTTATTACGACCCATGAAGAGGACGATGGCGAAGAAGCTGAAAATGACTACCGTGCTGCGGGTGGTGTGCAAGACCAATTTGTGCTTGAAGACAGTGGTGAGATTATGGGCGTAACGGGTTTCTTGTCGCCACCAGGATGTGATAATACTCATTGGTTGTCCTGGACGTATGTACGCAAAGACCACACCAATCAAGGGCATGGCCGCAAACTCCTTAATGACTTGATTGATCACCTGAAGCAAGCGGGTGGGCGTAAGCTCTTCGTAAAAGTCAGCGATTATGTGTCAGAAGAGGACGGGGCGATCTACGCGGCCGCTTTGCACTTATACCAATCTTTAGGCTTTTCTATTGAAATCACCCTGAAAGATTTCTATGATGCCGGTGAAGCTCAGATTATCCTGGGTATGCATCTAAAGTCGGTTGACGAACGAGATGCGCGATTTGATACTGAAGACGAGCAAGTGCCGGTTGATTTCAATGCTGTCTATGAAATTGCCGAGACGGACGGTGCCTTCGGTTTTAGCTGGAACACCGAGGGTAAAGCGCTATTTTCAGTCGAAGATGTACAGATAGGTCTGGACAGGGCCAAGAAAGAAGGGGCGCGTGTGGTATTTCTTACTTTTCCATCCAATTTTAGCGGAGTGAGTGAAATTCTCTCGTCGGCGGGTTTCGTTCATGAAGGTGCGTTGCAAGATTATTATGAAGATGATGTTCACGAAAATCATTATAGTTACTCATTAAAACCATTAGCATTAACAAATTAGGTAAAGGAAAAAATAGATGATGAAACAATTATTGGCGGTATCTGCTTTTACGGTGTCCCTGTTGGTAGGTTGTGGTGGCAGTGCGACAATTGATTTGAACCGGGTCTCTGAGATTGCGACCGATAGCATGCAGACGATGAGTGCTCGCACGGACATCAATGATGGCGATAAAGCGATTGAAGCGTTGCGCGAAGAATTTGAGCTTAAATTAAATTCAAGCAGACCGATGGTCTATCCAGAAAGCTACATTGCCGTGACGGCTGAGGCAGATGGTTCGTTCAAGGGATACAGTGATATTGATAACAATCACGTTCAGAGCGCCGAAGAAGAAGAGTTGTTCAAGATTGAGCTTGATTCAGAAAACCAGCGTGTTTTGGCTTCAAACCCGAGTGGTAGCGAGACCGCCTCAAGCCCATTCTCTGGCATGATGACCGGGATGCTAATGGGCATGATGATGGGTAATTTGATGGGCCGTCAAAGATCGGCTGGCGTTAATCCTGCTGGCAGAAAGGCCAACGTTCAACGTCCTTCCAAGAGCGCCGGTAAGTCAACGTCTCCCAGTGCAAAATCAAGAGCCGGCTCTGGTAGCCATGCGCGTGGGAAATAATGGCCCCTTAATTCGGCGGTAAAAATTGCGCACCAGTACACGAACGCTTGCATCTATACCCATAGCGAATAGGTTTTAGGGTTTAAATGTGCGACCTTTTCGTTCTGTGGCAAGGCGCAATGACGCGTAATAGCGGGACTATTGCAAGGAATTGCAACGCCGCCACAGGGCGAATAGGGCGTGCAGTTACCCCTAAAACCTATTCGCTATGGGTATATGCAAGCGTTCGTGTACTTCGTGGTGATAAAAACGTTATATTAAAGCGCATATTTTTTCTGTAGCACGGATGTCTTTCGTGCCTTCGCAGTCAATTACTCTCAATCTAGTTTAAATCCCCGCCCTATGCAGGACTACTCAAACCTAAGCACCCGCCAAACCGGCATCCTGCTCATCTCAATACTGATCGTCGCTTTATGCGGTATTGCCTATGAGTTAATTATTGGCACCGTTTCAAGCTACCTATTGGGCAACAGTGTTTATCAGTTTTCGCTCACGATTGGTTTATTTATGTTTGCCATGGGCGTGGGTGCCTATTTATCAAAACTTCTGGGTGACGACCTTATCCAGAATTTTATCAGTATAGAAATTGCTATTTCCCTTATCGGCGGGATCTGTAGCATTTTATTATTCATGGCGTTCCCAATGGTGCGTGCGCTATACGACACCACGATGTATAGCTTGATCCTGATGATCGGTACCTTGGTGGGTATGGAAATTCCGATTTTAATGCGCATTTTGGAACAACGACAAAGCACGCGCGATTCCATTGCTAACGTTTTATCGCTCGACTACCTGGGCGCATTAATTGGCTCTGTTGCGTTCCCTTTATTCCTTTTGCCAAATTTAGGTTTGGTGCGTTCTTCCTTTGCTATCGGTTTGATTAATGTGCTGACCGCATTAGCCAATATCTATTTTTTCAAAAAATATCTGCGCTATCCAAAATCATTTGCTGCCTTGGGGATGGGGGTATTTGTTCTTTTGGTCGGTTTCACTGTCTTCGGCACCGTGCTTACGCGTTATGCAGAAAAGCATCTTTATTTCGATCAAGTTATTTACGATAAGCAGACACCCTACCAGAAGATCGTTGTAACCCAGTCGGTCACTCAGGGCGAGCAGCGTCTTTATATAGATGGACATATACAGTTTTCATCACGAGATGAATATCGCTATCACGAATCTCTAGTGCATCCCGCGTTGTCGATAAAAGGAAAACGTGAAAATGTGTTGGTACTCGGCGGTGGTGATGGGTTAGCCGTCCGGGAAATACTTAAATACTCGGATGTGGAACGCATTCATCTTGTCGATATAGATCCGGAAATGACGAGCATTAGCCAGAGTTTGCGCATGTTGACGTTGCTGAATGAAAACAGCCTTGATGATTCACGAGTGACGGTCTTTAATGAGGATGCGTTCAGCTTTATTAATCAACCTGGAATTCTATACGATCGAGTGATTATCGATATGCCGGATCCGCACAATGAAGCGATAAACAAACTCTATTCCAAAGAATTCTACACCATGATTCGTCGTCGCATGGCAGATGAGGGCGTTGTTGTTTCGCAAAGCTCTTCCCCTTTTTACACCCGCCAAACTTTTTGGTGTATCGAACAAACGCTAGCGGCTGTCTTCGATGATACCTTGAGCTATCAAGTGACTATTCCATCTTTCGGTATTTGGGGGTTTAACCTGGCGAGGGTCGGTACTGCTTTGCCTGAAAATATCGCTATTGATGTAGAAACACGTTTTCTGGATGCGGCCATCATGCGTGCCGCCACGGTCTTCGGGAAAGACATTTCCAAGGTTCAGGCACCCGTCAATACCATTATGGAGCCGAAGCTTTATCAGTTATATCTTTCAGATCTCAAAGTCTAATCCTCTTTGGTTAGTCTCTAAGGAGAATCTTTGCTACTCTGCCGGGTATGAAAGAATCCGCTATGCAAATCTCTGAGGGCGAGGCACTGGCCAGGGCAAATGAGCAACTAAAGCTGGTTAATCTACAGCTTGCGGAAGAAATTGATGATCATCGCCGTACCGAAGCGCGGTTACGGGAAAGCGAAGAAAAACTCCAAAACATCATCTCGGCGGAGCCAACCTGGGTCAATATCTGTGATACCAATGGCAAGATCCTGGAGGTGAATCCCGCGGGTATTGAGATCATGGAAGCCGATACCAGCGAGGATCTGATTGGCCGCACGTTTATCGAATTTGTTAAGCCAGAATACCTGGAAATGATTAACCATTGTCGTACCGATGTTTGCATTGGAGTACAGCACTCATTGGAAGTGGAGGTCGTCACGCTTAAGGGAAACTCACGCTGGTTGGAAGTCAACACCGTTTTACTCCCTGGTACGGGTAATCGCGAAGTGCAGATTATGTCGACGATTTATGATCAAACTGAGCGCAAGGATGCACGCGAGCAGTTATTGCATCAACAGACGGAATTGGCAAGGGTTATGCGAATGAATACGCTTGGCGAAATGGCAACGGGGTTAGCGCATGAGCTTAACCAGCCCTTGGCTGCGATTGGCAATTATTTGAGTGGTTGTGAAAGGCGTATACGCAATGGTCGTTGTAGTGAAGAAGCCATTATTGAAGTTCTTGGCTTAGCATTGGAACAAACCAAACGAGCGGGTAGTATCCTTAATGAGGTCAAGCACTTTTTAAGATATGAGAATTTTGAGACGCGTGATGTCAGTATAAATGAAGCCATACGAGGTGTGGTTAAACTGTTTCAGGCTGCTGGGCAGAATGCGAGTATTGAAGTTGTTTTGCAGCTCGATGAAGATTTACCCTTGGTTGTTGCAAACCATGTGCAAATAGAGCAAGTACTGATTAACCTGCTGCGAAACGGTATCGATGCCATGCTTAGCGCGGGTGCTGACTTTGGCAAACTGGTTATCGAAAGCCAACAAGCCGATAACAATAACGTATCTGTCTCCGTGGTGGATGAGGGCGGCGGCATACCGGTCGAGTTAAAAGAACAAATTTTTAAGCCTTTTATTACCACCAAAAAAGAAGGTATGGGCATGGGGCTGGCGATTTGCAGTAGCATCATCGAGTCTCATGGTGGTAACCTTTTTGCTGAAAACCATGAACAGGGTGGTAGCATATTTCAGTTTGTCTTACCCATTGCTAAGAGCTAAGTGATGCATGAACCCACCGTATTTGTAGTTGATGATGATCAAGCTGTTCGGGAATCCTTGCAGTTTTTGCTGGAGTCTGAAGATTTAAAAGTGGAATCTTTTGAGTCGGCCGAAGTCTTTCTAGACGCGTATTCAATCTATCGCACTGGCTGTTTATTGCTTGATATTCGCATGCCAGGAATGAATGGCCTGGAACTGCAAAAAATATTGGCTGAACAAAAGTTTCATTTGCCGATCATTATTGTTTCGGGGCATGGTGATATCCCCGTGACCGTTCGTGCGATACGCAACGGTGCCACAGACTTTCTCGAGAAACCTTTTGACAATGATTATTTATTGGCGAGAGTTAAGGATGCCTTAACACACGATGCGGATAACCAAAAAAAACGCATGCAGTTTGACGCTATCCGGGCGCGTCTAGAGAACTTAACCCCTAGAGAGCGGCAAGTGATGGCGCTGGTCGTTAAAGATAATCCTAATAAAAGCATCGCAAGTGAGCTAGGCGTTAGCATCAAGACGGTTGAATTTCATCGTGCAAGAGTGATGGAGAAGATGCACGCCGATTCCTTATTACACTTGGCTACCATGGTGCGGGAAGTTGCCTCATTCTGATCGGCTGTATCGTTTTCTTCGGTCGTTTCACTTCGGCCTTTTGATGGGCTTGCTCGCACTGCTAGTTCCGATCCATGAATCTGACGCTCAGACTTATCGATACACCGGTAATATGCCCGCTGCAAAGATGACGTTGGACCTGATGGAGATGATGGGCTACATTCAGCGAGTTCCAGATTCTCAGTACGGTGGCGGATCTTCCTCCTGGCCCATGGCCAGCCTGATGTCGCCCATGTCGAGCCTGGGTGGTTTGCCAATGGGTGCCGGTATGATGGCGATGCAAAATCCATGGAGTGGAATGTCTTCTTGGCCTGGAATGGCAGCAAGTAATACGATGCCATTCACGCCACAGAGCGCACCGGGTACTTCTGCGCAGCAGCCTGGTAATGGGTCGATACAAGTAAGGCCTAGCGATCTTGCGGCGCTGCTCAACGCCGTTCAGCGTTCACCTGTGCCTGCGGTACCCGTAAAGCCTTCAGTAACCCCCCAAGATTATCCATTGGATACAATACCTCCTGCTGAGGGGCAGACCGCCATGCCAGCCTCACCTTATTCACAGCCTCTGCCTACCCGTGCAAATGAAAATGATATGACAGCTGGGGCTTTGTCAGGTGTTTGGCTCGGTAACAATCAAGACGTGCTGGTGGTGACCGGGCAGCGATTTATTTGGACTGATAAAAATGCTAAAACGATTGAAGGCGGTATCGCCGTGCAAGGTAATATGTTGCTCACGAGACTGAGTCCAAATGGTAGCGTTATGACGTACCGCTTTCAAACTGATGGAGATAAATTTGTCGCAGTGAATGAAGCGGGTCATCAGTATATCTTTCAGCGTTCGGAAAAGTGACAGTGTTTTGTGTACCTCTTGCGCCCAAGAAGCCCCCATTAATAGTCGCATCTTTGGTGCGGATAGCGCCGTGGTATAAACTTAAATCCCTCCGAGGTTTATTCTCCGCTCTTTGGGGCGAAAAGAAGAGGAATGAAGCGCCGGTTGAATACCCCGCTTGTGTTCAGGTTCATTCCATATTGGACAAGGCTAAGGCTGTTATTTACGCTTTAGTCCGGTACACTCGCGCAGCTTCGTCGTCCAACAGAGATATCATCAATGTGGTTTAAAAACTTGATCTTTTTCCGGCTGGAAAAAACGTTCGCGTATACGCCTGAAACACTGGAATCTGCACTGGAAAAGCTGCGCTTCATGCCTTGTGGAAAACATGAACTTAGTCGTTTGGGTTGGTCATCTCCCATGGGTAAACTCAGCGAAATGCGGGTTCATGCGGGCACTGGAGCGATGATGATTTGCGCTAAAAAGGAAGAGCGCATACTGCCTGCCAGTGTTATTCGTGAATTTGTGAATGACAAAGTGGAAGCGATTGAAGAAGCCGAGATGCGCAAGGTGCGCAAAAAGGAACGAGATACGATCAAGGATGATGTTATTTTAGACCTTACGCCCAAGGCGTTTACACGCTCAAGTCATACCTGGGCCATCATCTTACCCAAGCAATCATTGTTGGTTGTGGATGCGTCAAGCGCAAAAAAAGCCGATGAATTTACAGCCTTGCTGCGTAAAACACTGACGGAAACTCCACTGAAGCTACCCCAAGTACAACACTCCCCAGCAGAGACGTTAACCCTCTGGTTGTCTAATCCGGAAAGCATACCGAATGATCTGGAGATTGGGGACGAATGTGAATTACTAGAACCCGGAGATGAAGGCAGCCTAGTGCGATGCCGTCGCCAGGATCTCGGCAGTGAGGAAATTACGACGCACCTTAAAGCCGGTAAGAATGTCGTAAAGCTCAGCATGACTTGGGATGAGAAAGTATCCTTTATACTCGCGGACGATCTCAGCATTAAAAGGCTGAAGTACAGCGAAGAATTAATGGACGATGCTTCTGAAAAAGGAGAGGGTGATGCAGCCACGCAATTTGATGCTGATTTCACCCTCATGGCGCTGGAGATAGGCCACTTTATTCCGCGTGTGATTGAGCTATTTGGAGGTGAGGTCATTGAATAACCCTTTGTATTAATCGCTGTATAAGTCTCTGCATGTTGAAGGTGGCCACCAAACAAACGTCTTTCACCACAAGGCCTATTGACCTCAATCGGCCAGTAAAAATGATGCGCTTTAGTGCAAGGCTTCAGCTACTGCACACCTTCTGAGTGTTAGGCAAAACTCTCAGTGAGTGATTTTCTCAAGCGGCTGAACCTGGGTTGAGGGTCGAACATCGAGGAGGCTGCAATAGGCGTTTCCTGAACTAAAAAAACGCTATTGGGGCCGTCATTTTGGGCGTAGGTTATGGGAGTTGGTCGACTGGATTACGTTTAATATACTTCGATTTATTTGTTGATTAGATCGCTCGTGCCATTGCTTGGTTACTTAAAGCGGCACTTTCTTGTACTACGCTAACAACTTTTCTTGTATCGTTTTGTATAGCGTTATTGGTTTCTTTGAAGCCAATAAAGACTTTTTCAAAACTGGACTGTTGAATATCCCCGGCTTTAGCTATTTCTGAAATTAACTGATTAACATTTTTTACCGAGTTAATAGCTCTATCTATTGATTCGCCAGATTCAGTGACCATTTTATAACCTAGGTTGGCTTTGGCGACACTCTTTTGTATTAAAGCCTTGATCTTCTGCGCAGCCTCTGCCGAACTCATTGCAAGGTTGCGTACTTCTTCAGCTACAACCGCAAATCCTCGACCTTCATTGCCTGCATGAGCAGCCTCTACAGCCGCATTTAATGCGAGCAGGTTAGTTTTAAATGCAATTTCATCAATGATACCAATGTGGTTTGATATCATGCGGTTTGTTTCTTCAACTTCCTTAATAGATTTGATAGCTTGTTTGAGTGTTTCTCCACTGCTCTCTGCCTGGGTCTTGGTAGTCTCCGATAATTCTCTGGCCTCGTTAACGCTGAGGGCGTTTTCCTTGACGAGCTGGGTAATGTCTTGAAAGTCAGTCGTAGATCCGTGCATTTTATCCGCTGATTTCTGCAAATGTGTGGCGATAGAATTAAGTTGGGATTTTATTCTGAGCGCTAAATCAACGGTATCTTTGGCGTCGGTCATATCGAAGCCAAGTTTAATTTGGGTTGATTTTATGGCACGAAGCAAATCTCCAAATTCGTCATTTCTTTCTGTTTTTATCCAGTCAAAATAACTTCCTTCGGTTAGCAACTTAAGCTTTTTAATTGCGTAGATCAAAGGAGTAGAAACTTCACGTAAAATTGTTGCTCCTAATAGGATTGTGATGAGAGCTATAACAGCGATGAATGATATAATGAAGGCTGGTTTAATGCTCATTAATATCAGAATCGCTACCATGATTTGTAAAGATACTGTGAGTCCTATGGATGTGAGAATTTGTTGTTTAAGACCCATTTCCTTAAAATATTGTCGAAGCCTTTTAATTCCAATCGGTTTTTCGGCGGGCTGTCCTGAATTTAATTTTTCGAAATACGTTTCGGTCTCTCTTATTTCTTCAGTGGAAGGTTTTGTTCGGACGGACATGTATTCAATTATTTTACCATTCCTTGTGATAGGCGTGATATTTGCTCTAAACCAGACGTAGTGTCCATGGTATGTACGTGATTTAACAATATGGGTCCATGGTTGTCCCTTTTTTAAGGTTATCCATAGATTTTCAAAAACTTCTTTAGGGACATCCGGGTGACGGTTGAAGTTATGGTTTTTGCCGATTAATTCTTCACGCGATAAACCAGAAAACTTAACAAATTCGTCGTTGACATAGGTAATATTTCCTTTAAGATCGGTCTTTGATACGACAATTGTATTAACAGAAATTTTTACCTCTTTTCCTGTTAAGGGTTCATTAGAGTCCATTCTTTTTTCCTCGATAACAACAGTAGGTTATTATTGGTTAACTAATATAGTTTTTCGACAATTAGCCATGTATGGTTAATTGAAACTAGCTTTGTTTTGCTGGGTTCTTGAAGAGACTATTTTTCATTTTAGCGTTTTTAATTATGATACTTTGCAATGATTTCCATATCAGCATAATTAAGATAAGACTCAAACAAGTGGTTTTTACCATTCCTAGTATTACCAGTGGTTGTGAGTTTAATGCTTCCGCCATTGTGAGCGTCGCAAGTATTGAAGTTGCTAACGGAAATGAAAAAGACCACCATGATAAGTGGAACGATTTAAGGCTGAAATAAATCTTGTACTGCATGATAGATACGAAAAATAAAAATAGAGACAGTGAATATAAAATTCTAAAAAATGCGTCGACCTCTCCAGTTATTGAGTGCCATGCTACAGCTCCTACAGACGGTAGAGCCATGAGTATAAATAGGGTAGGGGTTAAGTCTTCTTCTACAGTATGGTGATAGATATTCCTATAAAAATAGATTGGCACTACTATTGTCCAATAAAGGAGCCCCACGGATAAAAAGAACCACGATATTTCAACTGGGGCTGCTTTTACACCTACAATTGGAATAGAGAGGCACCCTACAGCCGGGATAAACCAACTGGGATCAGTGTGTATCAGATTGGCTTCTCGAAATGTTATCCACAGCGTTACTATTCTTATCATCAGGATAAGTTGCGTAATGCCTCCTATCCCCCATAGTAAGAGTGAGAGATTTTCATTGTAGGGAAACAGTGCGGTCGCAATGAGTATGGTCGCAACAGGAATGATGGAAATAAACCCCATATGATTGGGATCCGATAGATCTATTGCAAAATTCTTTGGGTGGAGGTTTATTTTATTTAAATATAGGAATGATATGAGTAGGTATACGCCAAACGCGAAATATGAGAGACCCTTCTGCACCCCCGTCACAATAGCAAAGAGCATTACGGGGAAGTCCTCTAATTTCGTATACCAAAATGTCCTGATTTTTTCCACTTACCTTCCTTTAATCAGGGTGGCGAGATGAGGCTTTATGAAATTAATAACAAGCCCTTTAACAGTAATTTACCTCAAAGGAGGTGGGTTTAGAGCGTTGTTATTAAAAAGCTACTCTTGAGTACAAGAGGCATATGCGCTTAATTAGCGAAGGATGCTGAAACGCTCAAGATATCAGATTCAATAGGTAAGTTTTCATCTCTTGACCATTCGTTCCATGAACCAAAATAAACTTTTATGTTGTTAAATCCAGATGATTTTAGGGCTACATAGGTATTTGCAGCCCGCGCTCCCTTAAAGCAGTATATGTAGATTGTGTGGTGCTTTTTGATGCCTAGCTGTCGCATTGCTGCTACAATCTGATCTTCGCTTAAGTAGCGTGCATCTTCTTCCATTAGCTTGTCCCACTGAAGCCAAACCGATCGTTCTAAACGGCCCTTACGCGGTGCGAAATCAGGTCCGTACGGCGATGAACTCAGGCCCTCCCATTCATCTTGATCTCGTATGTCTAGTATACGAATATCATGGTCGTGTATTGATCGTAGCATTTCATGTTTGTCTATGAAGATTTTATCAATTGCATTGTCATCAGTGTTGAATTCGCTACGAATGGGCTGTTCTACTTCGTGGGATATGGGCAGTCCGGCTGCTTGCCAACCATAAAAACCATCTTCCAGTATGGATGCGTTTGTATGACCCAGTGCTTGAAGAATCAACCAACCCCGACAGGATTGACCAAACCCATTGTTTAGCTTGTCTTCATAGATAATCACATGGCGGCTTGAGTCAACGCCAGCGGCACTTAATAAATCAGAGAAATGGCGCCGAAAATCATTAAGACCTTGCTCGTCAGAAGTTGCTAAATAGGTGAAAAAATCTCGTAAATTGACGGCTCCGGGGATATGTCCTTTCGCATATTCTTCAGGATCCCGCGTATCTATTATGACAAGAGTTTCAAGAGAGGTATCTATCATTTGAGTTAACTTACGGGGTGAAACGAGTATCTCTTTTTCCATTCTTCTGACACCTCTTTAATCGAATGCTTTAATATTCGGATAACAATTAAGCTAATCATTGACTCTGCCTTACACTATAAAAATTGAGTAGTAACCGCTATCTCCAGTAAGCTGTATTGTGCGCTGCTCGTTTAATTATTAGCCTAAACTACGAAAAAGAGGGACAAGTGGTAGGAACCTCCGCCAGTTCTGCACACTTGCTTTGTTACGTCAGTGTTTTGGTAACAAGGTTAATCTGGTTTTGCTAGAGTTAACACTCAAAGCAATAATTGGGACGCCATCCTGTGAGACTTAAACAAAAAATCCAGCTACACCAGCAACAGCTAGCGGTATGCAAAAACTGTAAGGAGATGGTGCCGCCATCGGTAGTCGGCGGCCCGGTGATTTCCAAAATACTGCTGGTTGGTCAAGCGCCAGGTGTGAAGGAACCTCAATTACAGCGACCATTTGCCTGGACAGCCGGAAAAACGTTGTTTAAGTGGTTTAGCTCAATCGGGTTGGAAGAAAAGGAATTCAGGCAGCGTGTTTATATGTCGGCTGTATGCCGATGTTTTCCCGGTAAGAATCCCAAAGGTGGCGACCGAGTGCCGTCAAAAGATGAAATTGAGCGTTGCTCTAAGTGGCTACAGACCGAAATCAAATTACTACAACCTGAGTTATTAATACCTGTTGGAAAGCTCGCCATTACACAATACCTATCCTGTAAGAAGTTGACTGAAGTGATGGGTCAATGTCATAACATTGAAGTTTTAGGCAGGAAAATAGATGTTGTTCCGTTGCCACATCCCTCAGGTGCTTCGACATGGCACAGAATGGAGCCGGGTAAGATGTTGCTTCAGAATGCGCTACACATAATTAAAAACCATCGCTGCTGGAAGCGTGTATGTGAAAGCTAAATTTCTACCATTGAGTGCTTACGATGATCGTCTGGTTCAGCGTTTAAGGCGGCCTCCACACTGATTTTGATGAGCATTTGTCTGAATGCATTGAGATCTTGCTCAGTTTTGATGTTTTTTGACGCGGCTAAAAGCCTAGCGCCTGGAATTCTTCTTTATTCATAGTTTGCCTACCCTTCCCGATTTGGAGGGTGGATGATAAACCGTTACACTTTTCTTGCTACCAAGCGGTAGCTTTTTTAGCGCGTAGGAGTAAATTTTTCATTTTCTAAAGCGGCTTTAAAAGCTTCTTTTGCAGCCGTTGATGAATTTACTCGCCAGTCGCATTCCTTGTCGATTTGAAACCAGTGGAGCGCTTTTATTCTTTTGAAATCCTCGCTGGTCACCCGCTCGAATGCATTTTTAATCCACTCTGCTTTGTGCTGTTCAGGCAAGTCATTAGGACCTGCTTCGCATGAGGCAAACTCGCCAATCATTATGGGCTTGTCGCCGAATATTTCGGGATTATCAATAAAGGTATGGAATGGTCACGTAATAACCTCCCTGTTTTCAGAAGAAATACTCTGTTACATTTATGTCATTTGTTCCACAAAATTAAGGTTGCTGATGTATCCGCTTTACGATGAAGCCATAAAAAAGGCCATGGTAGTCCTCTATGAGAG
>JAVCKZ010130777.1:0-21798 GCA_034780755.1 Lepetodrilus elevatus
TTCAGCGATTTTTATTTCCTTTTAAAGAAATGATGACCCATTTTCTGAGTGGTGCGTTTTCATAGTCTTTCAGTATATATATATATATTATATATACACACGTTTTTATCAATTTCCTTCCGAGTACTGTACATGCATATTGATAATTTGCTACCGTAACTTACCCGGTATATTTTATTCGAGCGGGTTACCTTGACATTGCGGGCCTATATTACAACATAAATTAAATTCTCGGTTTGTGAATCACGACATCTTAAGTGTGTTTCATTGCGTGTGTTTCTGTTGAGAAGTATTCTATTACTTACGATGTGTCACGTTATTAAGGATGTTCCCAGGATGTGATTTACCTCTACTCTGTCGGACCAGCAGCGAGCACGTAATGTGTTGAAATGAACACACGCCCTGTGTTGATAGGAAGTTTTTTAAAGTGACCCAAAACAGATGTGGCCAATAAAGTGTGATTTTACTTATGCCCAATATATGGAACAATATCTGCAAGAATTCGCGCTTTCAGTATCGAAAAGCCACGCAAACCCATCGAAATTAACTCGAATTATTTTATAAACCACGATGAAGCAATCCATAATTTAGTTTGTGATGCTCTCGTAAAAGATCCCCAAGAGGTCTTTCGAGGAATCAAACATCTGCCACAGTACAGTAAGTATGGTAGTCGGGACGTGCTATCCAAATATGTTCACAGAAACATAGGAAAAGGCAGGTTCGCTATTGGTTCACTGACAACTACTAGACTAGTAAATGACACAATAATAGTTACACGAACTATTGCTAACTAATTATTCAAATGTACAAAGCGTCAGTATATGACACCAAGCACGTGATTATATTTACTTTCGTCGACAGTCTTCCGTGACATCCTCTATACTTTCTATATAATAATAGATGAAAGTTTTCACAACTAATATTATTATAGTTACATTTTCTATATGGTTACGAAAGCATCCACCAGTAAATACGTATGTGTACCAACAATAATGAATCACCGTCTTGTGTTGGAGCTATATTAACACGTGACAACTGTCCCCAGCTGTGACACTGGATTCCTACGATGACACACCTATCATAATAAGTACAATGCATGACACACAGGTAGCTCACACTTGTCAGTGGCGAAACTAGCTCGGACATTGGTCATCGCTATTGACCATCGCGTAAGCTGTGAATCTAGACATAGTATATCTAGGTTTCTAGGTTTAGGTATTTAGTGGACAGAGTTGATTAGAGAGACATTCTCAATCAATACTGAACTGTAGGTTATTCACTAGGGTTTCTCTGTCAGTTATTGAACATATTTTGCGATTACAAGCAGAATAGCAACTGCATATGAACTTGTGATGGATTGTAATACGTGTATGGTGCAGCGTTAACTCATAGATCGGATTTATTATACGGATTTATGGTGAGAGCTATACATGTGTATGATAAGGTAAGGCAATTGTTATTGCTTTTTTTTCTTCTTCTTTTTTTTCTTCCCCACCCCTATCTTCTCTTTACGATATGTACAGCATGCTATTTCATATATTTAGAATATGACATAGTCGTAAATATTTATACAATGCTCGTAATAAAGCCATTGAATCGTAAATTGGTTTTATATGGTCGTATACGCCTGCAATATGGTCCTATTTTATGTAATGCGGATTACAGATATGATTAGTGTAGTAAATTACTTTAGTATAGCCTAAATCTATCCATGTTTGATTTTTAATAATTTTGTAAATACATATTTTGAAAAATTTGCAAAACTTAAAAATCATTGAAATCGAAAAAGATTGTCACGAAACGTGCTTAACAAGGATTAGCCCTAAATATAATCTATTGTTGTCCTGATAATACAGTCATATATAATATGTCAGTAGAGCAGATGCATTGTAATACTAACGTATCTAACCTTGAAATGTAATTGCGGCATTATTAAATCTCAAATATAACCAATGGCAATGTTCGAAAATGCCAAGAAGGAAATTAGAAACGAGGAATGTTGTTAACCTATCATTTGAGTTAATTAAAACATAAATCGCTAGTTTTAATGTGAATCCCCACACATTCAATCAATTCCATCATCCCTCCCCCTTTTCTTTTCTCTCTCTCTCCTTCCTTTTTGTATACCTCTATTTCTTATCTCTCTCTCTCTCTCGCTATCTATCTCCCTTTCTTCTCTCTCTATCTCTCCTTTCTGCCTCTCTCTATCTCCCTCACTCCCTCGCTCCCTCACCCCCTCTCTCTCTCGCTCTCTCTTTCTCTCTCTCACCCCATACCCCTCCCCACACAAAGAGATACACAGGCCATTATCTCTGTCGGTTATCTCTCTGTTGCTGTCACTCAGCGGTTGAAACGTACACGCAATGCACACGCATGACAAGTACCGTTACATGACTCATAGGGTTAAACGCTGCCACAGAACAATTATTGATAACGCGGAATTGAGGGTATCCAAAAGACAATTTAATGTTTGTCCAACGAGCCGCAGCTCAAGATTGAGCTGTCTGCTCTGCCGGCGGCTTATCAAATAAAACCCCATTGGTTTCGATTTCAACACGTACGTTGATGAACATTGCAGAACATTTCAGACTCTTTATTCCTTTGGGGAATTTAAACCTAATTAAGTCCTATGTAATAATAGATTGCATTTTAGTAAGATACAGTACGGTACAATTCTACTTTTATATGATCTACTAAGGCATATCCTTTGAGGAGAATACGAAAATAGGTCATTGTATTTGATGTAACAAAATCTCGCAGTCAACAGAAAACAGACAGGAAAGAGATTGAAATATCACCGAATACCGTTTCTGTACTGTGGCACTATTTGATTGATAGCTGAAATTGACACCATAAATGTCGCCCTTCCTACTGAAACAATGATCGTAATAGTATTAGTCAAACTACTGGCGACATCAGAATAATTTTCTATTTTTTCAGAAAGACAATTTAACCGGAAATGTAATGTGTTTATATATTTAGCCCGAAGCTACAGTTCTGTAGCTAAAAGTCCAAAGATGCCCCGTTTACTATTTTGCTATCTACGAGATAGAAAAATAGTAAACGGGGCATGTTTTAGCTACAGAACTGCAGCTACCAGATTCGTACAACGGAAGATCGCATGGATGTAATATATCGAAGACTTTGTATAATTTAATAGAGATGGGTCTAATACCGTAGTGTCCATTATTTAACCTTGGATTGTCACTCCAAAACCAACTTAAAAGCATCTGTGTTTTACCATTTCTGATGAACTAATTTTCCATCAAACCAATTGAACACCAAACTTTCAAAGCAAGCAACATTCATTTATGGCATAATGGTTGGCTAAAAGGGTTAATTATTTCTCAACCGATTCCAAAGAACCTTACCGGACTGTTAGACAGAGCTTTGTGTGCATGTTCTAAGAGACGTGAGACGTCATAATTTAATTACATGTGTTAGTAGTCTTCCGTGGAAGCCAAGACTTGGACTCAATTGGAGAATTAGTCTCGCCGCCTTGACAAGCTGGTAATTCGGTTACAGATAATTCAACGCTAAAAGTCTGAACGACCACTTCTCTGCACCACCCCGAGAAGTGTCGCATTGTTGCATATGAGTCATTCAACAGTTTCCGACCTGCATAATTCACCGCGACGTGACCCTCCTAACTGTGGTGTATGTCCTAGACTCCTTACAGTAGCTGTGGTTGTCAGTGGTGGCAGCTGTTTCCGAATCTAGCAGATATTTCGGAATCCGGACCAATAGTAGTTTTCGTCATTACAGTAGCCATTTTCGTCATTACAGTAACCGTTTTCGTCATTACAATAACCATTTTCGTCATTACAGTAACCGTTTTCGTCATTACAACTGTGTCAGTCCAAAACATGCGGATACTCCAATAGTAGTTGTTTCCGTTCATAATAGCTTGCTAGTAGTTGTTTCCGTTCATAATAGCTTGCTAGTAGTTGTTTCCGTTCATAATAGCTGCTAGTAACTGTTTCCGTCAAGAACTTTAGCTGGTGGTTTCTACTAGATCCCCTCTTTCTATCATTTCAGATTTTCCCCTGCACCAAATTTAACGATATGGGCACGTAGTTGATGAACGAAATGCTATCTGTCGTGACAAAATGCCATTCGAAATGCCACCAGTATGATAACTTCTATTGCGAGTTACGATCGTTCTTTCGACTGCGTAGCAGAACGTGTATCCAGGAATAAACAACACGTTACTATATAACCCTAAATCATTTCATTTTATAAATTCAGCTTAGAATATTTATCTTCATACTTTTAACCCGTTGAAAAAATAAACCTCTATGTTTGCTCTTTCACGTAGAAATATTGTCAGACGTCTCCTTATACCGAGAACAGCTGATATAAAAATTAAAATGTCCAAATTTGAAACCGTACACCAGGGATTTCGTGATACGATCTGAACGTTTTCAAAACACTGACCTGGATATAGGCCTACATGAGTGAAGGCTTCTATTAAACTACTCTCTCTCCAAAAACGTTATCAGCATTACGCTACAAACACTTACGTTATCGACGTTGTTTTGACCTTACTATAATTGGAGGGGCAGACTATTACGTTCTAGTTCCCACAGGTCCAATGGCGCGCCATTGAAGTCAAAGACAAAGATGTAGATGATCTTCGCCTTTCCAATGTCAGATCCGTTGAAAAACGTTCTTCGTTATATTTGTACTAGGGGTTTAATCTAAATTGAAATCTTCCTAATTTACAGATGGACAGTATTTTATTGTGGGATAAATCCGGACTTGACAGATAAGACTACCACAGGAACGTTTGCAGCTGTGTTGCCATTGAGTAAACGCTTGTAGTAGTGACATTTAGCGTAGATCCTGTAGACCCTACTACGCCTGTTTTTCACTTCTAGTCATGGCATGTCGAGATGACGTCATTTCCTGCCATTGTAAAAGCATGGCGTACATCCTGATTTACGCTCGGACTAAAGTACAACACTTTCGTGAAACGCATGTCAGATATTGAATAAAACGACCGTGGTAAACTATGCACTATTAATTAAATGCTCAATGAATATACACATACTAAAAATTTAGTTTATTTTTAATATACTGTTAGTCTTTAAAAATATTATAAATAATAATAAATAATACATTATTAAATAGTTCCATAATTAAGCTAGTAAGAAACATAAAACTAAACCTAGTCTGGTCTTTATATAGTCTTTCTTCTTAAATCATTATGTAATTAATGTGGTCACTAAAGTAAGTTTCTGTGTTTGAAAAGTTACAGTGAAATATTCTTTCTCACTTATACATAGCCTATGAGAACAGATTCTCTTTCAACTACGTTTGACAAGATTACACCACGTACTGCTCAGCAGTAGAATCAGCAGAGTTTATTAATTATATTACACTCATCTGAACTACTTGCCTCCTCTGCTGTATATATATATTTAAAACCAGAGGTGTATTTCATCACACAAGTGTCTGGACACAAGGTATTACTAGCATCAGTATTTACAATGATTAAATTTAAAACTGTTACTTTATTACGTTATACGATGCACTGAGGCATAATTAATTTTATTCCGATACTTTCAAATTCGATCCACGCGCACCGAGGCATCCTTTGTTTGTTTTTCCCCCAGTTAACGCTGACATGCAGTAAAATGCACGTGCATGTCCATCACACCGTTTTATTTATCGATTATCCATTTGCTGTAATGGATGTGCAGAATGGAATTGACAGACGCCATTGTCGGTGGCAACATGCAATCACCCAACGTCAACTCTGGATTGAAATTAATCCTACTGTCAGCTCTAAACAGGCTGCGTTCTTTAGGGCATCTCCAGTTGCCCACAGCGCTGGGAGAGTTAAACCAGATACTTATCCCGGAAGCTTACATGACTGCACAGGTATATCATAATTACGTCGCTGCATGTGTCTGATTACTAACGCGTTAATTCCGATTAGTGGTTCGAATTGATTAACTATTAAGCTTTTAGCAACTATATTATTTGATCAACGCCTTCCATGGACATATTGTCTGTACAAGACGTTTGAGCCTTATTATGACAAGAGAACACGGTATATAGATCTATAGTTCACAGGCACTTGAATCGGGCCATTATATTTTTAAATATATATCTATATTTTTTAAATATTTTTTTTCTCAATGTACTTGTATTTAAAATATATTCTGTCAAAAAAAACCTCAAAAAATTAAAATAAAATCAAAAACGTCATCGACGGCATATATAATGGCCCGATTCAAGTGCCTGTGTATAGATATATGCACTTGCGATATGCAAGTAAAACGTGCTATTTACGTACCTTGCGTACACTACTCATAACGGATATACTGAACACGACCACATGCATTAGACTATTATTATGGTCAATGGTTAGAATAAGGTCTAGGATTTCCTGGTACACTCCACTATATTGACGTATCACTTGAAATGGCATTATTCTGTATACATCCATATGAATGTCACGCCCAAGCATCATCTATATGCGCATTTTCCTATTACGTTAACACTCGTATGCCGTCAGGTAAATACATTCATAGAAATATACACACTCACATATGCATTTCTAGATGAATGTAGCACTCTTATAGTAGTGGAACACTCAGTCTGGGGCACATTGCTCTGGGCATCGTTTCTCGAAGCTCTCGTATCTACTACGAGACCAATAAGGACTCTCGTAGCGATCTCTAATACATGGGGATTGTATACTTACGAGAGAGCTACGGTCTCATAGTGGATCCATACGAGAGCTCCGAGAAACGATACCCTGGCCCCAAATGCTGAGGACCAGGGCCCGTATTCTCGAAACATCTTAGCTAAGAACTTCTTAGTAGGAACATATCTCTTCAAGAATGACCATAAGCAGAAACCCAGTTAGGTATATTCTTAGTAATTACGAACTTCTTAGTACACGAAGTTTCCAGCTACAACAATATTTGACGGAGGTTTAGCGTAGTAATACTGGCCGGCGTTTCGAGGATGGCCTCTATGGTTAGCGGATAGGGTCAAAACATCATTTGGACCAATCAGCGATGGTAATTCGATTACGCGTAATGTTTTAGACCTTCTGACCCTATCCGCTAACCATAGGCCTCTTGGCCTTTGTGAAAGAATACCAATGACGTCAGGGCTACCTTAGAGCTCGGCCTTTTCGTACAGGGGGCTCCGGGAGGGTACGAAGGACTACACTCCGATCATTATCTTCATCACTCACGAAATCGATTTCAGCCGTAACATTAGGGTCAGCTATATTCGCTGCTTACTTCGTATTAGACATAAAATACCAAATGTCACGGTTCATCATAGCGAATGATGTACGTCGGCACCTCACGAAATTGCATTTCACTTTGGTTCAATCTAAATATAAAAAAAAAGAACCAAAAATACGCGTGTTCTGCTAATCATGAAAACCGTCACAGAATTATTTATCTCTTTGACTGCCAGTTCGAAGTCGACACCATGGAAGTTTAGTGCATGTTAAACCAAGTGCTGCTGTAGTTTCAAATAGAGTCGTTGGATGCATCTGAGGATTAAACAGTGTCAAACGTGCGATAGTCTCCGTCATCAAAGAACCGGCTGTGCTCCTATTCGGCCAATCCGTATCAATCGTTGTCTGACGGCTACTAGTATTCTTCAAAGGAGTGGCCTGTGATCTTTCTAGCATTTCTAAGAGGACGGTGGCGCCCCCTGTGGTCGATTATTACAGGAAGTGATTAAAATGATAGGGTCCAATCTGCATGCATATTTAATCTGATTAGCATGTTTATCGTTAGTTGACTTCCGGTATGGTAATGATTTATTTGTGTGTTTTAGTACAAACATTGCATTGTACACACACACACACACACACACAAACACACACACACACGCGCGCGCGCACGCATACACACACACACACACAAACACACACACACACGCGCGCGCGCGCATACACACACACACACACACACACACACACACACACATGCGCATATACATACACTGTATGGCTTTGTGTGTCTGGTTATTTGATAATATTATGTTTGTTTCTGGACATATTCACGTACTAGTATTTCATCTTACTAGTACATGTATAAGTATACTTAAGGCCATGAGTATAATTATAGACACATCATAATACACGGCTTTAATGATAATGCCTCTTAGATTGCTGATAGAACATCCCAGTTGACGATGTCCTTCAATTTATGCTTGCATTTCCTTTGTTCCTCATAGCCGAGGTAATGTCCAGTTTAAACTGGTCATCATACAGAGAGCTAAAACTGTCTCATTACACGCGCTGTCCGGCTATAACCAGCTGATGACGTATTGGCTAGTCCCTCAAGGCTGTGGACGTTTAATGCTAGTCCCTGGGGCGTGTGGACGTTTGACTAGTCCCCCGAGGATGAGGAACGTGCACGTGCATGATGCATTGCTCAGCGTGTGTGTTTATCTGTTGCCCCTCTGGGACCTGGACGACTTTGACCGATGTGTTCCGAATGCGGTCGTAAGAATTCAGATACACTAATACGTAACACACAAGAGTTGACACTCTCTGGAAGTCGTCTCAGGACCCGAAAGATTTTGACCGATGTGTTCCGAATGCGGTCCCAAGAATTCTGATGCATTCATACGTAACACACAGGAGTTGAAGCTTTCTGGAAGTCTTCTCCGAGTTGCGAGTAGTGATATTGGAGCATGCCATTAGTGTATTGCACAGCGGTGTTCTCCAATGTGGCGCCCTCCAGAACAGTTCCAACATAGGGGCTCCCTGGGGAGTACTGTAAACTGGATTGTCTGGAGTTCAGAGGTCAAATGGAAGTCACCATTCAGTCGATTCATTGTTTTCTAAGATGCTTGTTTTACATAGGGTGCGAGCTCTTGCTATACATGTATATGAGCCGGAAGGGTTAAAGTTGTAAACTCATGTATTTCTTAAATTATTGCATTATATCTGGTATTAATTTGAATAGTGATTATGCCTACTACGTTCTGTGTAGCTAACCTACAGTAAACGTACAGCTATGCTAATATATACGAATGTTCATGCAAGTACCGTTATATATTCTGTATACTGGTCTCTGGTTCATGCATATGTCACAAAGCAGCCTAGAATGTCTTACACCTAAACGTTAGTGGAAATACTACGCCTCTTTCTCTCTATATAACATATAGCCCTCTTTATATGTAATGTATCTTTCGAAATCCTATCCAATTCAAGTTAATGGTATAAGTACCCCCACGTCATTCGCAATCCAGAGCAAGTTAGCTTTGTTAATACCTCGATCTGGCACAATCTCAAATTCTACCGAAATCCGTACCCCTCATCTCACCAGTTGTCCATCCATCGCAACCGGTGCCCCCAAAAATAACCACCCCCGGATCAAAGACCGGAATTCTACGAGAACCTGTAGCGATGGTACCGCGAAGCCGTGAGTCACTTCTGACGGACAATAGCTGCACACACACACACAGAGACTACGGGCAGGCGGAGGAAGGTAGCGGCCTGATCTACATAATCAGTCAGCACTGACGGCGACTCGGCATCGGCGGCGGTGGTTCCATCCTTGCCCGAGATCAATGAACGCCACTGAGATCCGACGACATTCCGCTGCCAACCTGCCGGCGACCTAACGCCGGGAGACATGAGCGCGTGTTCCATATTATATAACGTGGAGAGGTTCTTATGTGCCAAACCCTTCTGGGAACGGGACCACCCGTGTCATGTTTTCGAAGAGACCAACCTCGCTGAAATAGGTACCGTATTTATTTATCTGTCTTCTCACATCTGCCCGGCTGTATGTTACGCACAGATAATTATATGTATAGCTCCACCAGCGCGGTATGACTTCGGAGGTGTTTTGTTTCATATATTATGATGCAATTATGACGTGAATTGACCCTTGTTTGTTTATTATCTGTATTGACATAGATTCTGATTCTGTAATGCTTAGTGTCGTGTTGTCTGAAAGATGTTCCTCGTGGTTTGCAATATGGCTGCCGCTTCTTACAGGTAGCTAACTGAACATCGCTTGACCATTAGCCTAACATTGCCTTGTGCAGGAATGTATATATATAGGCCAGCATGCTGATCAATGCCATTGATTGGGTTCTATACGTATTGTACGTGTGTATGATCCTTAGAACCAATTGCTTGTTTATCCTACTGAACACCTTGCTTCGCGTGTAGTGCATCAAGCTGGCGTATTCAGTTCAAATATATGTCTTTGCTGGTAACACAACACTGTACCTAAATGGTAATGCTACCGGATGCAAGCCCGATGTCCATACCCAAATCCACGGATTCCATGCAGTAGTGGTACCACAAACAGTCTGGTTAGACTAGGTAGATAAAGTAGCAAAATACTGTTCCTAAATGATAATGCCATATGAAGTAAGCCCTATATATGTCCTTACCAAATCCACAGATTCCAATAATGGAATAAAAAATGTCTTGTAGATCAAGTATGTATGTATCTATCTTTGCTCAATGATTTATCCTTGAACCAACGGCATATGCCAATCGCATCACACTGCCGATAGGTACCATTAGTGTGAATGTTTAATATCCATACCAAATCCACAGATTCCAATAATGATACAAAACAATGTCTGGTAGATCAAGACTGAGTATGGTACTTGGTATGCTAGCTAGCCTTGTTAAAATGAACCAACGACATATGCCAATTGCCATGATCCCGACCACATTGCCATTAATGTGAATGTTTAATACGTTAATCTGGCGCAATTGTATGTTCATGTCAAATCCTGCTCGCATCAATAGCGTGTATGGTGCTGGCATCCCTGTTGATTCCGACTCTACCGGTATAGTAGGCCTATAGTAGGCCTATCCAGCTGTCAATCAATGGAGCAATTGTCTTTCTATTGGTTAACCACCTCTACTACATGTAACACTTTGCTTAATGACTACTAGTATCTGGCCTGGAGATTGCGAAACATTATTGAATACGATGTCATGCTTGACTCAAAGTTCTGTTCACAAGTCTCCATATACAATTTCAGCTTGAGTATGAATTCGTGATCAAAAGGTTTCGTAACCTCGGGGTCTTGAGTCACTTTTCGTAACCTTGTTCACAAATCTCCATATACCATTTGAGCTTGAATATTAATTCGTACTTTAAATGTTTCGTAACCTTGTTCACAAATCTCCATATACCATTTGAGCTTGAGTATTAATTCGTACTCTAAATGTTTCGTAACCTTGGGGCTGATGTATGTCAAATGTTCGTAGATACGTGTATTTGACGACGCTTAATATTTTCATCTATATGATGTCGATCTTCCTATGGACAATGCACATATAGATTAATCGCCTTTGATGCCATCGTGTACCGTAGCATTACAGACAGAATAGCATTAATGAACAGCATCGAGAATCCTCGACATTCTGCAGCCAACTAGCTGCCAATCCATCCAGTAATAGTACTTCATCGTGTATCTCCGGGTACTTCCGTAGTAGCAACAATCATTGTTCATCAAAACGCTGGTAATGTCATGTTAGCAATTGCACGTAAATATCCCCTGGGTACGATAGGAGGTCGAATAGCTTAAATTATTTCTAAATTGGCATCATCGTTAAAGACCCTTGAGGTTAAGTCCTCGTTATAAAGACGATCTGACTAAATCCCTTCATTATTAGGACAATGTATAGGTATATAACAATTTAATAAGTATATAACAATTTAAGAAAATATCAGTTAATGTTCGTATATTCTCAGAAATATCTATATATGAACTATGAGATTTAAAGCTCCTTACCGGGTAATCGCAATTGTTCCAACAATGGACGATACACTTCTTCCAATGTACATACCGCGGTTTTCAAGTAACTTGGCATGTTTCCTAATTTCAATCGGAATTACTAATTATTCTAACAGTGAACAATGCGTTCTTGACTTCACTTCTGTATATCACCGCCCTTATAAACGCTGAAGACGAACAGTGAACAATCAACAGTTCGCTCCAATCAACAGCTGATACAAAATACTCGCACTTAGAGATGATTGTGCTCAAAGTATCTCATTACCATCCGCACCGCGACCACCGCTGCAGTCGACATCGATCCCACAACATCCTCAAAGCTGACTATGTTAATTATGCAGAAGCAAGGATTAAGCACGTGCACGCGCACGCACACGCACTGACCCTGACAGATAGCATTGTCGGCAGAAATGGATTTTATTCTCACTATGCTATTTCAACGTGTGTGTGCTTGACTTGGTGTTAAGATATTTTAGATTGTAGTATTTCGATTTTATTTTCTTTTGTCTCCGTAGTGTCATGAAAGTGAAATGAATTGCATAATTAAACGTTTGTTGTGTTTGGATGTCAATAGATGGTGATTAGGTTGGAACATGTTTAATGGCTTGATAATAAGAAACATTACTACACTTTTGTATTCAGCGGAATTGTAATATTTCAATATTTAATTAAACATACGCGTAATATACAGCATATGACCATTTAAAGTACACGTTTGTGTGTATATTTGTATGTACATTTGTGTACGTGTAATATCTATAACATTTGCGTACTTTCATGCACATTTGTGATGGTCGAACCCATGTTTCTAAGATAAACGTGTGTTACGTTGTCTCATTGGAAAATATTCGGTTGCATTCTGAAGTAGCTTTGTTCGAAATTCCTACATTAATACCACTTCCGGTATGCACACTTAATGCAACGACAGCTTTGCGGAACAGCTACGATCATCACGCATCCTCCCCTCCACGACTGGTTTACGATCAATCGTAAACATACGATAGCTTTGTGGACCATACATATTCTCATGTCTCGCACATTATTATTTGATAAGAATGCCTGGAAAACTATTATTGTTCTTGAAGGGTACTGGAATGCTTGCTCAACAAGTTTTGTACGAACCCTGATAATCGCCAGAAGCAGAATCCACGGACTGTTACTACGCAAACGCTATCCTACATCGGTACCAAAACTCAACGTATGCATAGTTGCCTTTAGGATAGACACGCCAGAGGACTTCATTCGCTAAATACACCTTGAACGCTCCAGAACAAGATTGATATAAGGCAGTAATTCCTCGTTCAAGTTCCTTCACAGCTCAGACCTCGATCAATTTCTCTCTAAATTCCCAATAAGTCCGTACTTCGTGCTGGGATTCTGTTTCTCAGGAGAGCAGGCTCAAGACAGGCACTGGCCTAGCTAACTGTTGGTGGCGATGTTTGTATTTCCTCTGGTCTCGGCAAGACTTCGATCCGTAGTTTGAAATACGAAGACACGGAGAAGCTACTTGATTACGACTATCAACGTACGATCTACATATAAATGTGAAATGTCGTCTAGAAGCTAGAGCAATCGGAAAACTATATCTAGAGAAGTTCTCTGACTAATGGACAATTGTAAATGCAATTTGTGAGATTCGTTGACGTTAGTATCTACATTTCTTTCTCAAGTAGAACAATTATCAAGCAACTCCCGTACAACTGACTTAGAATTTCAGATGTATTGACGTACCGAATGCAGATTAATCAATGCTGAATTGTGAGTATGAAGGCGGTGTTTGCACGTAAAACAGCATTGCATCTATAACCAGATACATGTTTTCCCATGAAGTTTGATGACGTCTTCGTGTAATAATATTGCATAATAATGTTGGTACTACAGTTAAGGAGGCCCTATTCATTATTCATACAGAGGGAGTTCTTGTTTTTTACTGCTCAGTTTTAAAATAGCATTGATGGAATATACAATATAGCCGTCCAAAGGAACAGCTAAGAATGTTATGTGTCTCTTGGAACTCTTCACATTTCCGATCGTGTCACAACGTTTGTAATTTTTTTTTATTTTCCCCGACAGATGCAAACACTTAATCGTTCAACTTGTCCACACTAGTAGCACTATGGCTTTCATCCTGTCATCGATACTAAATCGTCCATTCTGCCCTCGAGCACTTGCCTCTCATGCCATCTTCTGAACGTATTTAAAACTCCTACACATAACTGCAGTAATTGGGTCAGTGTATGGAGCTTCTGAAATCAGTGGCCATCTTGTATTGATTTTATTTGAAACTGGAGATAATGGTATTTGCAGCTTAGAAACCTTGGTGTTCTGTTTCAAGTAAATGGAATCCGGATATCCATATGTTGAATGTTCCTTCAAGATTTAATACGGTTAATTCCCGAGAGTTCAAGATGTATGTCACGTGTCACGATGGTTATTATTAAAACGATTTGTCTTGTGAATAATGAGTTTCAGGGCTGTTCTGTACGGAACGACCTAGCGATTTAAATAACATAATTTCAATCGTATCCATTATTTCCATTATTTCTATCGTTGGAGTAAAGGTTACATTAGAGCTAGGTCGTTTTATACAGGTGAGTCTGACCTGTGTCTTTTTCCAATATATAATGAATTTAATGCATGAATGATTATCTCTTGACCAAATAGTTGAGATCAGGTAACCACCTGTAAGCTGCAAAGAATATACAATTTATATAACTAACTAAATAATAACTAACAAATTACATGAATGAATAAATGAATGAATGAATTAATATATACATAAATAAGCAACCAAAGAAATGAATGAATGAATAAAGGAATGACTAAATAATTAAATAAATAAATAAATAATGTAAAAAAAAAATCTATTAAATAAATAAATACAAACATAAAAATAAGTAAGTAAATTAAGTTTGTAGACTACAGAAATAAAGAAAGAAAGAAACTGATGGCAATTGAAGAAAAGAAAACGAAAACAAAAGTCAAAGTCAAAGAAAGGAAAGAAAAGAGCAAACACTTGAAAAAAGATTCAACTGAAATGCCAACCTCTAACTTAATTGTTTATAATTGATCTTCTGTCAGTAACCCGCCCTAATCCAATATTCGACCTCGTCTCTGCTGATAGACTTCCTGTTCACTGTCTTGTCTGTTGCGCCATCTGAGATCGCCCACGACAAGCTTGATTAGTTTTCAGCCCAGCAGTATTTCATCAACGTAAACGTAATTAGTCGTCACCTCAGTAGTATTTGGTCAAGGTAAGCCTTATTAGTGGCCTTTTCCTAGGATTCAGTTCAAGTAAATTTCACTGAGTAAATGTAGGCGTGATAGTGGGTCTATTTGAACTTTAAAGATATCGCTTGGAGTAAGTATCATGGATGTGTGCAGTGGAATTACTAGGGTGGGACAGAAATAAGTAATCTTTATTTTACTGGACGTGCCCTGCAATACACTTTAAAATAGATTAAATCCCAGTAGATATTTTTGTAGAAACCTTTCTACTAAAGTTCGGAACGACGAAGAGCCTAGTGTCATTAATAATACGCCTGCAACTGTTTTAACCCTCTCCATGCCCTAAAGAGCAGTGCCCCCCCCCCCAATCCAGCAGGGAGAGGGTTAAGAGTACCTAGAGTCTGTACAGTAGGGGGTTAGGAATGCCTCGATGTTACAATACTATAGTGATTCTGTGTAAAAAATGCTACCAGCCCTTAATTAGTTTTGTTAAGTATATTATAAATAAGTTGTATAGACTGTCCGTCTTCTAGACGTAGACTCATTGACTGCTCTACGTTCTTTTCAGAGGACGAAAGCTTACATGCATGGTCGCTTAGGAAAATATGATACATATCATTTATTACATGCGATCATACGTCGGTTACATTGTTCGCATTACTATTCTGCTCTCGTAAATTTAATGATTTTCAGTTCTTAACAATTAAAGACTGAGATTTATCACTCTGAGAACAGTGATATTTATTCGAATCCTATGGTGTTCTAAGAAATACGGTAGGCCTACTAGTAGTCTGCATAGTATGCATATTATCTGAGCAACATACGTGACAATAAACAATAGATAATTTCACAATATTTTATATATATATGATCATGTGATTCTGCAAGGAAGTACGAACTTATTTACAAAGTTCATACAAATGAATTCCGGCATATCCTTGTGTATTTGACAATTTCTTTCCGTTTTTCAGTGATTGATATTTTTATCCTTGTTACAAGTCATTGAACTGTTTTGTGTCGGTCGTCTATTCCGGTTGATTATATATCCTATGAGGGCAATGCAGGAGAAGTTGTATGAGGATAAATAACATTTCCGGCACATTTACATACTGCTATTTTGATTTTCGAAAGCATGTAGAAAGAAAATAGTCCATTATTGTGTCAGATAATGTATATAATACGTGTACACAATTACTTACAACATTCAGCCATGATTTGCGACAGTGTTAACATGAATAAAACAATCCATTATTGTGTCAGATAATATATATATAATACATGTAAACATTCAGACATTATTTGCGACAGTGTTAACAGGAATAAATCGTAAATACATACACGTTCATTACATTGTTGAAGTATGAATAAATGCTAATACATGAGTAATATCAAGTCCTCTCACGGTACCAATATTAATTCCATACAACACGTTAACGAAGGAAATGTATACAGCCCTACACGTTTCCCGAACCCAATTGCAGAAGAGAACAGTTTCTGTATTTACGAACAAAGTCGGTTATTATACTGTCACTATACAAGAGCGCTATTGTGGGTCTACGCTACTGAGGGTATGTATGTTTACGTGTGCGTGTGATGACTGCGTTTATCATGTTTGCGTGTGTGTGTGTGTGTGTGTCTGTGTGTGTGTCTGTGTGTGTGTGTGTGTGTGTGCGTGTGCGTGTCTCTGTGTGTGTGTGTGCGTGTGCGTGTGTGTGTGTGTGTGAGTATGAGTGTGTGTCTGTGCATGTGTATGTGCAAGGTGGCCGGGGAAGGGGGTAAAACGGGGGAGGGGAAGGTTGAATATTGTCGTTATTATGATTACGACTTCCGCCTGAGATAAACAGATATGACACTTTTCATGACGGGAATGTCAAACACCATCAACCAGAACGTGGTGCCGACGTCACGTGACCTTTCCTGTTTTTCCTTACGCTCAACGTGCAGTGGTAAATCTGGGCAGGAAGTTAGTAATGTTTACACGTAGACGGTGTGAAGGGACACACTTCATAGCATGTGCTGGATTTGTTTTGAGTTTCAATGCGTTTGCACGGTAGGTCTAGATACTTATCCTTATTTACGACGCTGCATGCTACATGCTATCGGACTCATACATAGGGCCTATAGATCTGGGTATCGTTTCTCGAAGCTCTCTTAGCCGCTAAGGGACCATAGCGCTCTCTTTGCCGATAGATAATACACTACTAAGAGAGTGATATGGTCCCTTAGCGGCTAAGAGAGCTTCGAGAAACGATACCCTGTACTGTACTGATACCGGATGTGAAGACGAGAATGTTTTACCTTGTAGGCCACCCTATACTGTACTGATACCGGATATGAAGGCGAGAATGTTTTACCTTGTAGGCCACCCTATACTGTACTGATACCGGATGTGAAGACGAGAATGTTTTACCTTGTAGGCCACCCTATATTGTTTTACCTTGTAGGCCACCCTATATTGTACTGATACCGGATGTGAAGACGGGAATGTTTTACCTTGTAGGACACCCGCTCCCGGTAGCTGCTCCTGGAGACTAATGGAGCACAGTCTGTAAACAAGACGAGACATACCTTCTTGCGGATTCTAAATGAAACGCAGCGCAACTCATACCTTCTGTAACATTACAGGGTATCGTTTCTCGAAAATCTCTTACCCGATAAGGGACCATAGCACTCTCTTAGCAATGTGCTAGCTATCGGCAAAGAGAGTGTTATGGTCCCTTAGCGGCTAATAGAGCTTCGAGAAACGATTCCCTGGACGGTATGTGCAAAATGAAGTAAAATACCATTCGGACACTCCTACGCGGCTTGTCTCAAAACATAATATCAGGATTGCTTGTTGTACCGTTACGACATGCAATGTCAATGGTAGATGGTATTGTACTGCGTATGTATATTGTACTGTGTATGTATATTGTACTGAGTATGTATATTGTACTGAGTATGTATATTGTATTAACAATGTTTGGAATACACGAGTTTTTAATACAAACGTGTCGATCCATCATTATATTCAGAACAGCTATTTAATCAATAACCAGGTATGTAATGCCTAATGGTAAAAGGAATACAAAAACAGACCTATATTTTCAGTTGACACACAAGGCTACGAGATCGTCAACTATTCAGTAATATAAACGATACATGCTGCAGAGTCTCCCTCGGCGGGTATGGCGTGTGTGCAGAACACAATCTGTTATTATGCAAAACTAGCATTCATACCTCGCGGAATCAAGCTGAAAGCGGGCTACGTATTGGGTTCCTTGTTATATCACCAGTTGATGCAATCATCGATCGGCAGAACCCCACTTACAGACAATTGACTAACATTTGCCGGAGACAATGTACTGTTTTGCTCGTGCTCACAACCAGCCAGACGTACAGTACTACATGTTAGTGTAGCGCTGCCACTGCAGTGTAGCGTGCCCTCACATCTCTGAAGAAGTAGCTAGGAGAGGTACCCTAGGAGACAACTCCTATCAGCGTTTTGCTGACATATTTCCAGGAACCTAACTCGACATCTGTTACAGCATACGTCTTCTTCGTATACCTTCATATCAATGAGAATAACTTTCTAAAGAAGAAACATAATAATAATAAAAAAAATACTAAATGTCATGGCGTTCGACGTGTTAGCAGACAATGTTTACTTCTATTGTTATGAATTAGTGTAGGCTTACATCTATTTGTGGAACGTTCCTGTGTGTAGGTAGACGGGCATCCATTCATCATTTCACAGTGGCACAATGCATTATCCTAGGGTGGCAAGTCCTCGGGACTCTCGTCCAGTGTCTCGTCAGAGAACTGTTAATCATAAAGCCCTGGCGGAGAACAATGCAGACGTTATGTTGTGGCAACACCGTGTGGCAAGTCGACGTTGTTTCACGGCTTATCGATTCCAACTCGAGCAAACAAATCCTGAAATCGTTTTAGCTGTTATTGCTCAGTTATTATGATTACATCTCGTTTGAAGGGGATTCTGACAAGTCAGTACACGATACAGAATGATGCAAATGCCATGTTGTTTAGTCAGTTTGCCCTGTAAGAAGTCAAGTTGTAAATAGTTCTGGGACAATGTACCTTGGTAGATGATTAAGCCTTATGAATGATGTTATTATAGTTCTCTCCTACACTCGCCTGGTATGACTGTTAGGCAAGATTCACCCAATAACAGGCTTTAGCCCTGGTTTAGATCGCCTAAACTAAACATACATTGCTTATTTGTTTGCATGCTATTTCGACACCCCATTTTCAATATACATTATAATTTGTGTTGCTCATTCCCCGATAGTGCCGGTAGTAAGCAGATACAATGCTGGATAGAGATGGTTTTGTAGAGGCTTTTTTGAATACACATTAGCATTTACAGGTTTGTGTGTACACATATAAATGGGATTAATTCACTGTGTAAAAAGATCTGTATACATTTGCATTAGCTTGTAGACATTATAATGACAGTATGGCTATTGTGTCAAACGGTATATTTCGTTGAAGAAATACTCGTTTGTGTACGTCATAAGATATATTCTGATATTACCAGCGTATTTCGATGATTACAAGGGAATTAAGCCTGTATACAAGAAAGAACCGGCATGTAATCTGATTATTGTTATGACATCCACTGAATTATGCCTGATACATATTATGCGTTATTTGATTTGAAGCATGTCATAAATACAATAATGAGATATTGCTATCTTGCAGCAGGAACATAAATAACATACGTGTACTTGTATACTCCCCCACAGAGTTGTATATTCCCACAGAGTTGTATATTCCCCTCAGAGTTGTATATTCCCCACAGAGTTGTATATTCCCCACAGAATTGTATACTCCCCACAGAGTTGAGAAGCTGAACCGAGTGCCCAATGATCCATTTACCAATAATTAATCGCCAATTATTAAAAATATTTCGAGGATGGAGTAGGCTCCAAATAAATGATCATATGTTGTGATGATTACAAGTAGTATACGCGGGGTTCTACTATTACAGACATAACTTGCTAGTCTACATTGTGTGAAATAGAAAGTTCCATATGCGTGAATACAAAGTGAACCTTGTTTATTGCATACATACAAATAAATAGAAAATATAATAATTACTGCAAAATCATTAAAAATAATGTCAACACTTATAGTTTGTAACTAGGGTGGTGTTCCATTGACAGTCTTGGACACACATTCTGGACAGGGGGCTGCTCCTTTCTAGCTGTTCTGTCTGTACTTTCGGTCAGACGCATGCGCAGTTACCAAGGATCAACACCGCACAGTGTAACTGCGTCGGACAGAAAGTACAGACAGAACAGATGGAAATGAGCAGTCCCCTGTCCAGAATGTGCGTCCAAGACTGTCATTGGAACACCACCCTAGTAGACGTTCTGAAAGTAGTACTAATGGAAGATGTACAGCCACACTGTTTCCTCTTTTAAGTTTACATACGAATGAGGGCAGCGTGACTTTTGATTGGCTCGGATCCAGTAAGTAAAATACACCAGTGGCGTTGTATGGGTTTGCGTGAACCACTATTGTCGCTACACGGATCTTCTTGGTATTTGAGAAATGTTCCCACGGTCCGCGCAAGACTGACAACAATAATTAAGTTAAATAATCCATCAATTAAAAACAATCATAAAAGAAATTCACATTATTCTTCTCAGCACCAGTCTATCACATAATACTACTGTGCAGTACATTAGCGTTCCGAGAGAATCTACCTGCATACTAAAGCATCACCGATCAAGGGCAATCAACCCTGCTCCTGACAAGAAGACATATATGGACCATTAGCTATGATGCCACCTCAGAGTTTCTGCAGTCTAACTAGAGTTACTACAGGCACGATTACTGGGTAATCTACATCCAAGTGACAAAATACTATTCCGTGAATTCCATAAAGGGAAAGGAATGTATGTGTATTTATTACACGCATATATGTTTAGCACATGTTCCACAGTACTCTTTGCAGTATTCAAGTTCCAAATTTATTTCAAGGATGTAATTATACAAAATAATAAGATAACCACTAAAACATGCTAATTTACGTTATAGTCAACTGGGGGAACTTCTGAAAAGCTATAAGAAAGAATCTCCGCGCTTTAGAACGAAGAGCGATTTGCATATACGTGTATATAATGTCATTCTCAAAAGATGCCACATTTTGGTGACATTATAGCATGTCTTTCCAGTAACGATGCATGTTCTGCTTTAGATACAATATCATCTATCCATCTTCCAGCATTCCAATTGAGGTACATTTGTGGTCTAGATATAACAAATGAAGAGAAAAAACAATATGTAAATTAATTAATGGTCCCTATGTCAATGTTCTTTTAGTCCCTAGTTTTCATTTTGAGATCTTCAATACTGCAAATAAAGAAATGGTCGGAAATGTTCATCAGCATAGTAATTATAGGTGTTGCAGTAAATACATTAAATATAATTACGCTCCAATGTATTACCTTTAGCATGTAATGCTCAGCATTTGTTTCCTCTTATGCCACTCAGCACATGGCTGGCTACTAAACTGAAACTGGCCGCAAAATATGACAGCATGTTCCGATGTCTTGACCAAATAAGGGAAAATTATTTACTCCAGTTTGTATATGCCATTACAGCAAAGACAAAACAAGTAGGGACAGAGGTAAATAATGTTACCTGAGCTGAATTCGGTACGTTTATCAAATAATTTACAATGAACTTAGTAATCTAGCATTGTAATTGATGGGAATTGTCAATTACTAGCATTTTCCATAGAACTGTAAACCTCCAAAGTTCAACTTTTAGACCTAGGGACAATGAAATGTCTCTCAT
>JAVCKZ010130888.1:0-21797 GCA_034780755.1 Lepetodrilus elevatus
ACACACACACACACACACACACACATACATACACACACACACACACACACACACACACACACACACATGCACACACACACACACACACACACAGACACACATGCACACACACACACACACACATACAGACACACACTCACAGACTCACACACACACACAGACACAGACACACACACACACACACACACACACACATACATACACGCACACACATGCACACACACACACACACACACATGCACACACACACACACATACACACACATCATTACACACATCTTTGTTTCCTATGAAGATATGGCTTGTTTTTCGTATATTACAAATTGTTTACGCTGTTAATTTTGTTTGTCTGCCATACTTGTCGTGTATATAGGACATCTCAAGGCGTACACAGCAGGGAAAATGTCGGCTTAGAAGTTAAGTCCATCAATGATAATATTGATTGGGTTCTGCATCATTTTCACAACATTGTGCACCTACCACGGTCATGAATGACATTTTGCATGCGTCAGCTGTTGTAAGGTCAAGGTCACTTCACTACGCCCAGTGTATTTGGCTGTGTGACAAGTGACCAGTCTACTTGCATATTTCATTACACGAAATTCATTCATGGCTCCTGAATTTAATAAGCAGGGTTCCACTTAGGTTTCAATATTTGAGAGTCCCAGGGACGCATGTTGATATACTTATCAACAATTTTTATTAATAAAGTGCGTCCAAACTTGCAAGTTTTGCGTATGGAATGCAGGATTGCGCGTTCGGAGAAACCCTGAATAAGTTTTTTTTTTTTAGTCATAGCATCATTTTTATGTGTTGAGTCGTAGTTCTAATTTGAAATCGAAGGTCGGTCAAGCGTGTTTGTGTGTTTTACCTTCCTCCCCGTCTGTGGATTCTGCCATCATTTGTTCGACAGCTTCACTCATGTGCTATTACGAGTGCTTGAAAAAATATATATTGTCCTTGAAAAGTGCTTGAAAAGTTCTCAAAAAGTACTTGAAGTTTCCTCCCAAGTTTTAACTGACACCCCCCACCATATGCAGCATTGATTGCGACATAGTAAATAAATCAAGAGATATAATTATTTAACCTGACTAGAAGCGCACATTTCCATCTAAGCATCATGCGTGCAAATGTTGGAGGATGTTATGGATCGATGTCCAATGCAGCGGTTAAATATGAGCGTAGATATGTTTCGTCTGATTTCACGTCCGCGTCTAGTAATGTTTCTATCGTGTCATTACCTCTTGAACACAAAAATGTTTTGCAACTACTCAAATAAAAATAAATATTTAAAAGAAGTCGGCGACAAGCAGTTCATGCATGCATAAACCACAACATGCAATTTGAATCACTGTTAAACAATCAATATTATTATTTTTGTTATATGGCTGCAAACGTACATCATGTGTTTTGTTCTATATGGTAACAAAGGTATGCCACCTGTTTTGTTTGTTCTATATGGCTGCAAAGGTACATCATGCGTTTTGTTCTAACTAGCTGCAAATTGAGGTACAGCATGTATTTTGTTCTAAATGACTGCATATGTACACTGTGTTTTGTTACCGTGAGTATACCTGCAACTTAAGGTTCATCATGTTCTATGCGATTCCAAAGGTATGTCACGTTTTTTCTTCTATATGGTTGCAAAGATACGGTACACGTGAAGCTTTCCATGGTTTAACAGGACATATGTACCGATAAAACTAGTCCACGTACGTCGGCGACATACGTGTGGCAAGGCGACCGTGAGGCGACCGTGAGGCAACGACAGGGGATAAATCCCGCCCATTAAGCTTGCCCAATTAACCCGCGTACATCTCTTCTCCCCCCCCCGCCCCAACTGCCTGGGGGACAGGGAACCTGGTATACAGTATGCTGCACCCCCCAGGCACATGCAGATGTTTTTACTTCGTCTTATCTGCTTCAAGAATCGATACCCACTGCTCCAGTTTTAGGCCCTGTACTCCGTCACATGGCCTCCTTTCGTAGCAGACTCCACAATTCCGCAGAATAACACGACCACATCTAAATATAAACCTCTTCGTATTCAATTTTTTCCCTATTGTTTTTTTTACCTCGTCCAATTATATTCTTGGAAACGTACAAGAATTATGGGTTTTGAGACGCTGGTTAATTTCCATTTGTGATGCCGTACTTAATGTTGATAATTGAGATTGTGTTTTGGTATGGCATCTGTGGTTGCCTTTAACATGGAGAAGGTTAAACTAACTACCAAGTCTCATGCCATGAAGTGTGTATTACTGTCAGAATTGCACTACTTTATCGTTTCTTGTTGGGTAATAGATAATTATGATATAATGCAATTTTATAAAAATATATATTTTATATGTTAAGGACATCAAGCACAATCCATGACTTATGACCTACATGATGTCCTCGATAAATAAATTATAAATATTTTATTTTTTTCTAAACGCCATTGTGTATCACATTACATGTAAGTACTATAAAGCAAGTCAAATGACATGTATCATGGATATCTTGTTGGCTACTGTCTGTACCAGTGCAGGTTCAGTGTGTCATATTTAATTTATTTATTTAGTTCTAAATTGAGGTTTAGCGCTACTTTGTCAGTTTTGGATAGGAGGAAACTGTTAACATCTGTAGCGCTGAGTGTTGCAGTAGTAACCTATAGTAGCGTTACAAACAATATCTCCCTGATTTCCTCCAACTAGTGAGCACTGATGCCACAGTCTCTCTACTAGGCACAGAGGCAGCTATTAACCTCCTCACTGCTGCAGGCATATCTATGTGCCCAAAACATGTGCAAAATGGAACAATTCAGCAGAGGGAGGGTTAAGGGAATCTCTGGTTGTTTCCAGAGTCTAAAGAGTTAAGCAATACTTTCAAATAAGATCCAGTTGCTAACAAAAGTCTGGGCCATGATGTCGCCTGGTGTAGTTTCTTTTGGATGGGACATGTGACCCTACGACAATTGCCGAATTTAATGAAATGGATCCAAATGTAAATGTCCACTGAATAGTTTCTTATTACATGAAACACGGATTTATGAGTTTGTTGCACCATTTGGCCTCGGTTTGCTTTTTTCATGGAAGTCTGAAACTTTACGAACAGAACATCGCTTTTCAATACCAACCTGTATTATCGCAGCCATTTGAATTAATTACTCTTTGATAGATATTTATGTGCAGCTGTTTAACTGAAGATTATGCACCTATATAGGTTATAGTAAGTAATAGGTTATAGTAAGTAATAGGTTATAGTAAGTAATAGGTTATAGTAAGGCCATAGTTATTTGATACCCTGGTTTACAGATTTTTCTGTGATAATTTTGGCTTGGGGAAATCGAAAATATAACTAAATTTTATTTTATATTTTGGCCAGTCGGTCGAGTCCAATATAAAAATAATAATAAAAATAGTAATAATTGGAGATTATGAATGGTCGGTTGACTAATTTAATAAATTTAGTTGATCTATAATTGTTATGAACACCAGTAAAGATAAATTATTCAGATCTGAATCAGCATTGTCTAATCAACAAATCAGCATTGTCTAATCAACAAATCGGCATTGCCTAATCAACAAATCGGCATTGCCTAATCAACAAATCAGCATTGCTAGTACACTCAGGTCATGGCAACACTATAATGGATATAATGCTTATTGTTGACACCAGATCTGATGGTAAATTACTGTTTTACATGCGTATAGAGAACTTGTATTTAGATTTATGGAAGCAAATCTTTCTTTTCCAAGTAACTATATCTATTAAATGTATCTGTTGAATTAAATATGTAGAATATGGCAATTTATTTTGGTAGTATTCTTCACGATCGTATATCTATCCATCTATCTTTGCTAATGTGGTTATTTCCAGCGTTCTCCAATATCAATCTGAGAAAGTTAAAGAGTCGGAAATTACAAAGACACATTTCGTTGATACGATTCCAAATGAAAATCCCTCAAAATAGCTCACCGACGTCCACGGTTTCACAGCATGGGAGTTTTATTTTCGCATAACCACAAAGACGGACTGGTTCTAAAAGGACAGAGCTGACGTAAGCAGTATTGATCCAGATACGTACGCTCAGGTTGACGTGAGACTGTCGCAGAGCATGTGCGGTGAAGAGAGCATGACTCCCACACAGCGTATCAACTCTCTCCCTACTCGTAACATGTCTACAAACCTGAGACGCTTGCACGCCATAATGGCCTCCAAACTATACCAATTGACCGCAGTTATTAATTATTCCCCGAGAGGGAGGGGGGAGGGGGAGAGAGAGAAGGAGAGAGATAGAGAGAGAGAGGGGAGAGAGAGAGGGGGGGAGAGAGATAGAGAGACAGAGAGATGACATTTCCTAGCGGTACAGTGCGGCGCGGCACCACTGGTGCAACGACGATAGCTCAGCGCCGCAGCTAACCCAGTGGTAATTACCGTTATAGAATTAGGTTTATATTTAGGTTGGAATCGCCAATCAATGAATGACGGCTTTTCATCATTTGTGTACACCCACCATGTTTTGTGTAGTTGACGGCCTCCTGCCACCGTTTTGCAACGCTAGTAGCACACTTCCTCTTTCGGAGCGTAGTCGGATAATCGTAGTCGTGGTATTAGCCGATCCCCCGAGGGGACGTATTATAGCATTTGTGAGAAAGTCACTGTATATAATAGTCTAATATTATGTCTGTCTGTCCATTTATCTGTTTGGTGTGACATGCATTGCGAAATTATGCAATTACGTTGATACGTGTCTTACAATAGTTTAGCGTATGATACAATTAACCTTAAGAGACATTATATCTTTCATCATCTTTGTTCCAGTGGGCCACTGTTTTGTCAAATTACCAATCAATGAATGAATGAATGGTGTCTTGGGCTGTGGAGGTTTTTGGTAGCACAGTGATAAGTTCAACCCCCACCTCGGGCAGCCACCATCTATGTTAGCAGAAGTTGCATTTCTGACAGTTAAACCGTAAATAATCGCCCGTCTTTTGAAATGCTTTAACGAAGCATCAAGGAGTTGTATAATGTGTGTATAGCAAGGTAGGACTCGTATCTGTGGGATACATTCTGCGATATTAGAACACCTTTCGCGAAAGGATCGTACTATAGCCCTGGATTAACCCTTTACATGCTGGAAGCAACCGGAGATGTCCTCAAGACTAGTATCTGCGTCTAAAGAGCGGTGTCTGTGTCTAATTTCATCGCAAATGGGTGAAAGATTCCTGCAGCGACGTTAAACTCCATATTCACTCACTCACTCACTGTCAAATTCAGCAGGGAGAGGGTTTAATCAGGGTGTGCCCCGTCCTTTTTACTATTGAAATAAATTATGCGAACCTCAATACCAGGTTTCATGTATGTGACTTTTATTTCCATTGGTATCAATTTGGTATTTGATTGTAACCAACTTTTGGTTTGTGTTTCAGGCCCGGATGGTCAAACCCTCCTGTGTTCAGAGTCGTTCTCCTCATCAGCGCCCCCTAGTGATGACTTGCAGAAGCTGTCGCAAGAACGAGATCCTACAGCCTGGAAAAAACCCAACCTGCTCAACAACCGGAACGGACCCGTGCAGTATGCGCTGATATTCGCCAGCGATCAGCTCCCAGGAAGTCAGCATAAAGTGATCGGCAACAACCTCCAGTCATCTCACATCCAGCTCATTGCCAAGGACATCAACAGCATCAACAACAGCATCAACAACAGCATCAACAATAGCATCAACAACAACAGCATCAACAACAACAACAACAACAACAACAGCAGCAGCGTGTCTGTGGACGTGTCGCCACGACATCATGACGGCCATGCGGACAGTCGCATGAACACGAATGGCTTGGAGAGGACTAGCTTGACTGGTGGCACCCCGTCGTCCACAAACGATAATCTGGAATGGTTAGCAGACGTCGCTGTCAGTCAGAACAGTCAGTCTCAGTCACGGCCTTCTGAGGGCATGATCAGTGGCAGGTCCTCACAGAACCAAGGTCAAGGTCAAGCACAGGATTCCCAGCAAACAATGCTTTCAGCGGGAGCGTCGGTCGGCAGCGTGTTTCGTCCATCTCTCACCGAGCCGTCCCAGCGTCTCCTCTCCGGCGGACAGTATATGAGTGGAGGCGGAGGCGGAGGTAGCACCTCGTCTCTCGGACAGTACTCCCCACTCTACAGCGTTCACGGCCAGCCCTCGCCTCACTTGACTGCTACCGCAGCTTCCGTCGCCCAGTTCGGTGCTTTCTACTCCCAGTATCCGCAGAGCTACGCCCCGGGGTCCGCGGCCCTGCTGGCGGCGGGGCACCACTACCCCCACATAGAGTCGTACTCCGCGGTACTGGCCAGCATGGGCAGCCACATCCAGCACAGCGGTCACTCGCCCCAGCAACTACCTCGCTCGCCGTACCTGCCCAGCGGACCGGGACACGGACCTCAGTATTCGGTCCTGGGCTCGCACCGGACCGCGCAGTCAGCCGGCGGGTCCCCGGGACCTCACCATCATCACCAGCCCGCCCACCACGCGGGCCCTGCAAGTCTTTCAGGTGGAGGAGAGTCTCTGGTCTCGCCGAAAGTCGAGGCGCAGGAGATGAACGACGGCCGCGGAGGTGCGCACAGGTCAGGATCGTCCAGCAGCCTCCGCGACGAAAAAGGGTCCAATTTATCGCCGAACGTGGTACACTCGTCCGCGAAAGGACTGAACATGCGCGACTCTCCTAAAGGGTCGATAGACAAAGACTTTTACAAAGTTCCCAGTGGAAAAGAAGGTAGCTTGAAACATAGGATACTCACGCGCCCGCAGGACGACGACTTGCATATAGAGGACTCGAAGTATCCGCCCCACGATTCTAAGCTCGACGAGCCATTAGCGAAGCGAGCAAAGTTTAGTTCCTTCTCTGGGATGCCATCCACACATCCTTCATACACATCACACCGGCGGGCCGAGGCCGAGTCGGTCACCCACGGGCTGGGTCCCGGGCCCCCACCACACGTGCGGAGCCCCCCGCCCAACCCGGGATCGTACGCGCCGTCACATCTACACTACCCGCCACACTTCAGGAAAGGCTCCATCATCCAGCTGGCCAACAATGAGTTGAAGCGTGTGGAGGACCTCCAGACCGACGACTTCGTGGACAGCGCCGAGATCAGCGCAGACCTCAAGATCGACTCCAGCACTGTGGTCCGGATCCAGGAACAGCCGGACCGCGGAACGGCGAACCTCGGTTTCTCCGTGGGAACTCACCATGTTCAGGTAAAGACAGATTTCTAGTTTCCCGGTCGTCGCAAATGGGCGAAAGATTCCAGCAGCGACGTTAAACTCCATAATCAGTCTCACTAGTTTCAGACATTGCTACAATGAGCATGATAGGGGTATAGGCAGGAGACAAGGATGGTATAGTGGTTAGTGCGTTGGATTCGCAAACACAAAAGGTTCGAGTTTTATAACTGCTCTGGGGTTGTTGGAGAATCTCTCCAGCAGGTGCTCGCAGGGTTACTGCAACATTCAGCACTACAGATGTTGCGGGTTTCCTCTTGCCCTAAACTGACATGTCGTGATATTAGTGAAAGAATCTAGAAAGCGACTCAAACACCCAAGTTAAAAATACATATTAAAAAATGAATTAACATAATCGTTATAATCTATATCTTTATAAAATATATCTAAATTGCTTTCATTTTGTATTAACTATAATAAAGTTTTGGGCTTACATAAAGATCCAATATTAGTAGTATAGTATATTCATAAAAATCTAATCACAAATTATTGCCACACATTATACAGGCCATAGATAGTCTATATTAGTCTATGCACTGGTTGACCCTTGACATGCCGAACACGGATCTGACAGCGATAGTCCATCGTATTGAGTGCAAACTAATAACTGTTCTAATAACAATTCTAATAACTATTCTACCATAGCAAGTCAGTTTATGGTGTTCCCTGCGATATAGGCGTACTTGTGGTTCCTTGGGGGAGCTTTGATGGCCGGTTGCCTTATCTGTGAGAAGGGGCTGATAAGGGGGGTTGGGGGTGTGGGGGAGAAGGAGAGGATATTAAGTACCCCAGAGTAGTGTATTGTTTGGCTTGCAGTCCTAGTAGTAGCTTGTTACAGGGCAACTCTTAAAGACAAGCAGAGAAAAGGGTGTCCGGATTTGTAGAACTTGAATGTATGTGTGTAAGGAGTCGTGTAGGGATGAAAGATTGCAGCTGTGATGTAGAACATAGGGGCCGCTCCTTTCTAGCTGTTCTGTCTGTACTTTCTGTCCGACGCATGTGCAGTTACCAAGGATCAACACCGCATAGTGTAACTGCACATGCGTCAGACAGAAAGTACAGACAGAACAGGTAGAAAGGAGCAGGCCCCATGTCTCAGACAGAAAGTACAGACAGAACAGGTAGAAAGGAGCAGGCCCCATGTCTCACCACTGTATGGAGATGATGCAGCTTCCCACTAAGTTGTCCATTCAGTTTAAGGAATCTTTTCATGACACTTTCATATCCACAACTCTTTCAAGGGTTCCTTTTATTAAATATACTACTAATTATATATTACTGATGTACTTTAACCCTCTGTGACTATGGATAGTCTAGTAAGTCTCCAAAAATCGCCATACTGACTGACTGGTGGTAATGACCGACCACAACGGCTGGATTTCCAACACAGTAAATGACATAAGTCAATACTTCTCATTCTAATTGTCATTCTTAGAATAAGCACTACCACAATCGTCACAAATGGGTGAAAGATTCCCACAGCAACGTTAAACTCCATATTCACTCACTCACTCATTCACTCACCACTACCACAAGTATTTTTTTTAAATTCAAAATAATACTGTATTAAGAATAGTTATTTCCCTTTAACCCTCTCCATGCTGAAGGCAACCAGAGATGCCATAAAGAGCGGTGCCTGTGCCTAATCCAGCAGGGTTAACCTTCTCCCTGCTGAATAAAATCAAAGTGTTCTATTTCTGCATGTGATCGGACAAGTTAACTCGCCTTCAGCAGGGAGAGGGTTAATAGTGTGGTAATAATTGTATGGGAACTGATTGAGGTTTGGATTTTGACTATTTTTCTAAAGATTTGATTTATTGGGGAAAGATTGATGACCCATTATTATTATTTTTAAAAACTTGTGCATTACTGCAAATACATCAGGTCGAAATTCAATGGACACTTTCCAACGTAATTAGTGGATGACGTGGGACCCATTCAAAGAATGAATCCAGGTGTGTGATCTTTAAGGACATTGATTGTGATCATGCTGTCAGTGAGAGGGTTAACAGTGACACACTGACACCAGCTTGACATAATCTACTGGTTATATTGGCCATTCATACACTAAATTTGGTCGTAGTCGTCATAAAATTGGTCTCCCACACAACCTTCTGATCTTCTTAAGCTTATATGTCTGTCTACAAATCCCAAATGCAAAAGGGAAAGAGACCAGAAATAGCTAATTGGATATTGTAGAGATGACTTCTAGATGATATCCACCTCACGGAGACTGTTATAGCATCAACCCGGCTGTCATTTGAATAGTTTTATCTTAGATGAGGAGAAAAAATAAATAATGATTTATTTCTGGCCTACTCGTGGCTAAAAGTGTCTGCGGATCTATTTGCGGCTGCCTCACCGCTATTGACGGAAACTTCGAGCATCTTTGATGCGAGCCCATTAACTGGCAATGAAATAAGGACGTCTCCCTAAAGGTCATGTGTCCATTGATGGACGTCACCAACGTCACGGACACCTTATCGCTGATGTCGGTGTGGGGGCGGACAGTGCCAGGTTATATGAGTATCGTATTTCCAGATCGCCGGTACCGAGGATAATCCGTCCACGTCACCGCGAATGCCGTTTTTATCCCGCGTGTCACCAGGCTCGTAATCCGTGTCGCGAATTGGCGACCGGAACTATGTGCCGGATTTAGAAATACTACGTAATCGCGGCTCGATTTGATAAAACTAAATGACAACGTGTGCAGTGCACTGTCTACAAATGTCAGATCATCGTGGGCGAGAGGTATGACAACGATATGCGGACGGAACGTGCGTGTGTGATCTCTCTCGTAAACGTGGATCAATATTTTATTGCTTCATTGTTCAGTCGCTCGTCTTGTGTAGCTGGCTGTAGTCTGGTGATTGTAAAAAAGGCAGTCTGTGAATGTCGCGTTATCCGAGATACGTAGTAGCAGTAATAGTAGACATGGTAATCATTACGGTAATTCTCGATTAGCAAGTGTTGTAGTAGTAGTAGTAGTAGTAGTAGTAGTAGTAGTATATGTACTGCCTGTACCAGGGCAATGTCATCGTGCTCTGTCAGTAATAGCTGGTGCTCACAGGTTTACTGCAACATTCAGTGCTATGGATGTTGCAGGTTTCTTCTTGCTCTAAACTGACAAGCTGTGATGCAAGTGAAAGAATCTTGACAACAGATCTAAACCCCAATTGAAAATTTAAAATAAACAGTAGTAGTAGTAGTAAATAAGAAAAAAATATTAGTACGGTAGTAGTGGTGGTGGTAGTAGTAGTAATAGTAGTATAGTATAGTAGTAAAATAGTAGTAGTAGTAGTAGTAGTAATTCCTGCTTCGACAAAAAACACTAATTCAATCAAAAATGTAGTAGTAGTAGTAGTACCAGTACCAGTAGTAGTAGTAGTAGTATGTAGTAGTAGTAGTAGTAGTATGTAGTAGTATGTAGTATGTAGTAGTAGTAGTAGTAGTCATAGCAGTAGCAGAAATAGCACTCGTATTAATAGTAATATATTCACTAGTCACAACATGCACAACTGTCCTTACACAGCAATATAAATGCAGATATTTTTTCTTTTCTTTCTGTTGCACATAATCGGTGCATGTCTTCGTTGACGTGACGTCACAACGCTGCGTGGCACGCACGTCGCCACCCCAGTAGGCAGCAAGTCCTCAGCTGTCGTCCTGAGGGGTTTCTGTTCACGCCCTTTGTCTCCCCACTCGCTGTGCTTATTCATATACGTACATACATACATACATAATTCAATCAATTATGTGCACACAGGAGGTCTGCAGTGCGCAGAGCTCAGATATCCCTGTGGCGTTGTTTTTTTGTCTCTGTCAATCAATGCTGTCTGTGGTACGATACGGTCTGAATTCCAGCGGACCGAGTGGCATGTGGAACAAACTGCACTGGTAGACGTGACTGACAGCCTGACTGGACGAGGAGTATAATACGTATGGCGTAGTTTTAAGTGTTCCCACGTCCTATTAAAATACAAAGAAGCGGGTACGGTACTATACTAACGTATTCATGTCTGTATGCGTAAATATAGGTACTGTACTTCCCATTGCAGTCTTAATGGACTGTTGAATGAGGTTTATATTTCAAATTATGGTTGAGATATTTTGTGGGCGTTTTGAATACACTGGCTGAGTTTTTGAGACCTTGACATCGATTTGACGGTGACTGGGATCGTACTGTTGGTACTGGGACTCAATGCAACTTGACAATGTCGTATATTATCGGTCCAATAGACATATTTTTTCAGATAAATGAAATAATCTTGAAAGCGGATCTAATTTAAAAGACAAATGCTTCAGATTAAGGTGTCTTCAGAGGTCGGTTAAGTGTGGCAAGCTTTGCCCTAGTTTAATTGTTTCATGTTTCACATATCAATGAGGTGGGTTTTTTGGGCTATTGTTTTGGTTTCAGGCCCCAAAAGTGGATTAAAACTTTTGCTATGATGTCCCATGATCTATCCCTCTATGCCAACACCTGCTCCTTAGCTCATTTAGAAATATGACCCGATATTTGACGAACAATGACTCAGCACAGATAAGACTTGTGTCAGAGTTCGGAGGTTCGGATGTACATTTCAAAAGCAAACTTGTACGAACATTCCTATAGCAGAGATGTACTGTGACACATCATTCACGGTTGACTAGATTTGAATGACAAGAGTACAAATAAACTGATGCAACTGACTGCGAGTTACATTTGACTAAAAGTGTTAGTAGTGCAGAGGTCAGAGTTCAAATCCTGTCATGCAGCGACATAAAACAACAACTCAATCAACAATAAGCATATTACTGAAATACTTTTACGAATTTACGAATTAATACATGTTATGAATGTTAACCTTCTAACTGTCAGAAGACGACTGTACATCCAGCACTAAGAATACCGTATTCATCAGGCCACGAGATTCCAAAATATTTAAATACTATTTAGGGATTTGTAAGCAATAGAGTTGAGCATTTATAGAGTTGAGCATGAATTGTACTCGAAACGTTCCGTAATATCTGGGCCTGATGTTCACAAGTTCACGTAGTTGAACCTTGGTGATTTTTATATCATAACCATGTCTTTCATTTTCCTGTCATAACCCATCCTCGAAACCCCGACCATTATGACCACACTAAACATCCGTCAAATACCCTGTTGAAAAATATTTATAAAAAAAAAATAAAAATAAATAAATAAAAGATTTAAAAAATAAAAAATAAATAAAAAATACCCTGTTGTGATGTCATACTATTTCCGTAATGTCGTAAAGTAATGTCGTAAAGTAATATTGTAATGTTTCCGTGTTCCAGGTGACGGTGGAGGCTACGTTGGAGCATCCGTTCTTTGTGTTTGGCCGGGGCTGGTCTTCGTGTTCTGCAGAAAGGACTGCGCAGCGCTACGGGCTGGAGTGTCACAAGCTGTCGGTGGGTGACGTCTGCATCTCGCTGACGCACAAAGACGTTCCGTTGAAAGCAGCGGAGATAAGCCGGCAGCAGCAGAACCAGAACGAGGCTCGTGACGGAATTCCGCCGCGTGAGAAGGACCAGGGCCACCAAGGCCACAGCAGCGGTCACAGCGTGACGTTCTCTGACACAGTGGTGACCGCGCATTTACCATTCGTACATAGTACAAGTTCAAGGTCGCCGGGCCATCAGGTGGCGGGATTCCCGCCGGACTCCAATGCAGATCCTAGCCTGCCAGGGAAACGGCAATGGTCCGCGCCGGACGAAATCAGTGTCGATTCTGAAACGGAACAAGAGAAATCTGACGAACTCAAAACAGAATCAAACGATCCCTGAATTCTGAATGGTTGATGATGTGTGTGTTTTTTTTTTGTGTTTTTTTTTTTTCTCTCATGATTTCATAAAGCCATAATTGTGTTTAAATATGAATCCCTCCTTCAGTAGGTGTGAGAGATCAGAGCACAAATATATATATATATATATGTACGTACGTACGTGGGCTAGCCGTCGATACAGTTTCTGTGGTGATACGATGGTGGAATATCGACAGGGATTATTTCCCGTGGCGGAGGTTTTGGAGGAGTGAACTGGTAGCAGGAGCAGAGTGCCTTTAAAACAGACAGAGAAGAACGACACCCGATTCTGTGGCAGTTATACATTGTTATATTCACCGTAGCAATATGTGTGACATTTCAGTTTGAGTGATAACCATAGCTGCCGCTCAAAATGTAATAAAATTATATATCATTGTACATGGCAGTCTTGGTATGTGAAGTCAAAATACAAATTAACGTAAATTAACAGCTGATGTTAAAGAGGTATTATCTGGTAATTTATATATATATGTTTATGAAATATAGTTTTACAAATACTCGTTAAGAGCGAGCATGTGAAATCAAATAAAAAACAAAACAACGTAAATTTATAGTAAATTTACCTGTAAAAGTCTTAACGAATATCCCACGATATGGGAATGTTATAGCGAGCATTTGAAGTCAAACTTTAAAAAAATGTAAATTTATACTTTAACCTATTAATCTCTTGGTGTGATATTTGATATTTAACGATCTCTATTTAGTAAAAGATCACAGTTATCTAATATAGGCCAAATGATACGTCTTAATTGGTCTTTTCCACATTACTGTTGCTGGTTAAATAAGTGACAGTCACGTGCCACAATAATACCACAATTAGTGGGTATCGCACCTTTAACAGCAATCACTAGGTGTGGAGGTCAACTGCTAATGACAAGATCATGTCACTAATTGTGAGATCATGCTAGGAAATCATGCTACTTCCAGATTTATATTTATAAATAGGACACTTTATATAAATAGGATATTTACAATTGCAATGGTGTTTTACATCCTAAAATTTGTATGTCCTAAAATAGTTTGTCTTGGTCATGTTCTTGGTCGTGTATGGTTGAAATATTCCCATAGCAACGTAAAGCGTAAAATCAGTTAATTAAATCAAGTTTGTCTTCATGCGTAGACAGCGTATTTGGTATAAACCAAGAGCCATAACTCTGAAAGATTCTCAATTATTGAGCAGGCAACGGTTTTGACCAAGCTTAAATGTCGCACATGTATGAAATATTCAGTCCAAACACTATAAAGGGGGAACTTAGCATCCACTTTTTGGTAACATTTCTAATTTCTTTAAAATGTTGATACTTATTTATATCTTATCCAGCATTTTGAAGAAATGACAAATGTAAAAGAAAAAGAAGAGTTTTTAGTGGTCTGTGTCCCTTAGTATTTGTACTGAATATAGTCCGATGCCTTTCCATTTCCACAGCAGCTTGTGAGCAAAGGCGGATAACTCTCATAAGTATTGTGATATTTACCGTTGAATCTTTTACCGTTGACATATCCTCATGTTCCGATGTTACGATATAGTATGGAGAATATTTTGTGATCATGTTCATTACATTGGGACTATTTTCTCTATAGCTCTCTTTATGACTATCAGTATGTATACTCGCCCGTTGATATGGTAACATAATATTTTAAAAGTTAAAATCGTGCTGCTTTTTTAAACACATTTGTCCTCATAAGTGCAAGTGCAATGCAGGTTGCCCATTATTTTGTATCTCTCCAAAATCAAATTTTGAGATGCCTTGCTTTCAAGCATGGTAACATAGCAATTTTTATCTGGTAACGTTCTAACAGTTGATTTCAAGTCTAGTATGTCAGCCAATATAATTTCCTTAATTTGAATTACCAATATGAAATAACTGACATAGCTTTTATTGATTTTTATCACTTTGTTTATAAGTTAATACTTGTATCTCAGTAGTTTGTTTTAAAGGAACCCTGTAACACATTGTTATTAATTTTGTTCTGAAATATTTTGTCATTACCCAGTGGAGGTTTGATGTAAGGGAAATAACTCTTATCCTTCTGAGAAAATGTGACCTTTTTTATTGGAAACATTATTTTTTTTGGTGCTATTTCCATGGAGAATATACTTTCAATTATTTAAAGGAAACATCCATGTAAAGATACATTGTACAAACTTTAAATGAAATTAATTTGAATTTATTTCAAAGAAATTGTAGATCTAAATCTACGTTGTAAAGTATTCAATTTACCAGCTTGTTGATTTATAGATCTTTTATCTTGTTTCTCTTTAGGTTTCTTGAACTGATACATTCAGTCCCTTCTTAGCTAAATAGTAATTCCATGCATTGGGCCTTTATTATTAATATTGTTTTCTCAAAACTGTCGTCACATATGACTGAAAATTGAAAAATAATATCAAACACTAACGTTTATTGGCTATTGTTACTGAATTTTAAGACGTAAAATTTAAATGTACATGTACATATTCATTTTGTGCCAAGTTTATCTGTCATGCATAACTACAGCATGTTATCTTGTTGTTTGGCGTGTGATTTTGACAGATAGTTTGTTTGTTACCAAATGTGAACTGCTAAATGTTTAAAAAAATGTTAATGCTTTCTCTTGCTGTACAAATATGTTGCAAGCATTGAAAAATATGCATTCCGGAAAGATAATCAACGATAGTATACTATAATTTTCTAATATCTACCAGCAAATTAAAGGGACAAAATGTATGTGTTTTCCACTTGAAAATAAGGTTATGATATCATGTAACTTTGGATCCTGACAGATAGTTTCATCAGGGATTTTTAATCGTTCAAAGTTTAAATTTTAGACTATTAATCTTAAATTACAACTTGGCAATGAATTATTTGTTATACTGCACCAAATGAATCTTCAGATTATGTTTCTGTGAAAAGATTAAGCGATTCTTGAATACTAGTACGGTAGTCACTATTAACCTGGAGACAAATCAAGATATAATTAGCGTTACGATAATATTAAATTGTTTTGAACGTAACATTTTAGGAATTTCTTTTCTTCTCTGTAGTCAAGTATGGGTGAAAGATTCCCGCTGTGATGTAAAACAATAATTCACTCACTTTTCTTAGTAGATAATGACCATGGTCCCTTTCTACAGAATTACGCTAATGTTACGAGAGTTTCTATGAACATTTTGTGGAATGGGACATTACGGTATCCCAATATATACGTTAGCAGATGAATAATTTATTATGAATAACAAAAAACTATTTTTCTTTTTTTTAATAAAATAACTGCATTTCCCTTTTTCCCTTGTATATTGGTCTGTTTAGTTTTTTTAAAGGTCATTAATGCGTACAGTTGCCAGGTAGTTTATTCAACAGTTATAATATCTGTAGTAGATCTTAAATGTATGGCTAATATATTATTCAGTATAGCTGACATTTCGATTATTTTCATTGATAGTACAAGCTTTTCATTTCCCCATACTCGTTACTTTGTCTGGGATTGGGGGAGGGGCAACACTTTGTCTGTGAGGGGGTGGGGGTGGGGGGTGGTAGACTTATCCATGTTACAAAATGTGCTACCCACATCAAAAGTGCTAGACTTTGTATCCATATACAATTTGAATTGTTACCATTTCTTGTGTGATCACAAGCCATCAGTGTACAGAAAATACTATGTATATATGTGTACATGCCTGAATAAGCCCATCTGTGCATATATCCACACACATACACACACACACACACACACACACACACACAAAACATACACACACACACACACACACACACACACACACACACACACACATCACACACACACACACACACACACACACCACACACACACACCACACACACACACACTTTTAATAAATTTGTTTTGAACCCGTCATTTCTTCGGTGTCACTGTTGAAAGATGCGTCACATTCATAATCAGTTTCACGTGAATATTGTCAGATTTTTCAAATGATTTGTTTTCCGGAGACGGATGTCATGCTGTTGACGTTTTCAAAGCAATTTGGTTCATGAATTTGATACAACGTGATAGTGATCAATAGGTTTCTGATCAATAAAATCAATAATCTATCAGGTATATTTGCCTTTGTGTGTGCACCCTCTGGCGTGGCGCACCGACTCCAAAACAATGTACATACATATAAATATATTATAAAGTATTATATATATATATATACATACATATTATATATATAATGAGCTATTTTTGTGTACATATTTGTTAACCCTCTATGGGCTCCAGAGAAGATCATGATCTGTGTACTACTAGTATATGGATAGGTACTTGTCACTATCACAATAAAATGCCACATGCTAGATTCGGGCTTTGGAATTAACTCTATATACATTTGATACCGATTTAGGCCCCGTATTGTATTCCTGTAGCTGTTAGGGTTAATCTTGAAGCATCATAATGTATTTGGACTGGTTTGTGTGAAGCAACCTAAAATTATGGTGGTGCCATTTGTACAGCAAAATATGAATTTGTACCGATAAATAAGAACGAATTGATAGTATATTTGTTGGATCCTGTACATTTCTGATAGATTTCACGTTGCGTGTGCCTGCATTTTATTTCTCTTCTGGCTACGCCACTGATTGAGAAAACTATCATAATTGAATTACGATCAGAAATGGTATTAAGTCTCGAATCTCTTTTGATGATCATTTACGCAAACAAATGTCGGACCTAGAATAACTCGACAATGTAGATATTATATCTGTGCAATGGTAGAGGACATCTTGCCACGGGTTTCGTGCTCTATCACTAGTTCTAGCTTTTCGCAAAAGAAAGCTGAATGTCGATTTCGAACCTACCTTCGGGGGAGATCTGGCCACGATTTCTAGAGAAAAAAACCACATTGAATTTGAGATTTTGCTCAGCTGAGATTTCTATATACAGTAGACCTTGCATGTAATGGACTCATTGGGACCGGCTATTTCTGTCCATTATATGCGAAGTCTGTTAGCGTTAGACAGGACCTGGGACTTCAGATTAAGTCCGTTATATGCGAGTGTCTGGTTTATCCGAGGCCGGTATATGCGAGGTCTACTGTATATTGACTCAGTGCTGTAACTTGAGTCAAATCGCAAAGGTTTTAGCACTTGAGTCAAGTCTGTTTCGAGAAATCGGGGCACGATATTGAACGGTATATGTTCATTCTGAGCATATCATACATTCTTTTTTTAAATATGTTAGTGAAGTAGTAGACGCAAGAACCAAGAAACTTGAATGTTCAAAGATTTTATGATGCTTCACCAAGGTGTTTTGAGAAGAAAAGAGATTATATTTTTCACAAGTATCTTCACATATGAAGATTGGGGTTTGTCTGTATTGTGTATTCAGGTTTCCTCTGTACTAACCAAAAACTGCTACGGTTTTCCCTCCCACCATAAACAGATTGCAACAATATCACTAAACTACTGTGAAAATTACATCAAACAATCACTGATTACTGTAATTATTTTTAATCAAAAAGGCCAGGGTATCGTTTCTCAAAGCTCTCTTATCCTCTAAGAGACCATAGTGATCTCTTTGCAAAGAAGCTAATACACAGAGCAGATAAGAGAGCTTCGAGAAACGATACCCAGGTGATCTATTTTTAATAATCTGTCTGTATAAAAGACTTAAAAAGTAATGACCACTATTTTACATTACAGTAAATGTTTTCTAACTGAAGTAATTGTAAATATATTTTTCAGTTTTATACAATTTTCAATTTTGATCCCAATACAGATGGACTATTTTCAAAGTCTAGTTAAAAACATATCGACATCGTGATAATAATTTCATTAATTTACGGTACTGAACAGGTACAGAAAAGCCTTCCGATCATGCAAATTATACGATAAATCACCTGGACAGGTGTCCCAGCAGAAAGCTTTTAATCCTTGCGGTACTCTTTGATAAAATGTATGCACACTTTGGGTACATTGTAAACATTGCATATTTTACTGAACATGAAATATATATATAAATATATATGTATATCGAATGATATTTTGTCCTTGTTGTTCTGAACAGGAATTAATTAAATGTTTTCAATATTACTCGACTGTTTGGCAAATGTCACCAAGATGTGACATCTGTTTTTATTTGAAAAAGATTGTTGCTCCAAGGAACAGTCCGGTAGTATTTGTAATCCGCAATTTGATGGCAGTGTATATCTGTAGGTTTGTTATTAGTGGCACTCACATTGTTTGGGTGAAAAAAATGACAGCTAAATATTATCTCGACAAATTTTATTCTTTTCATGGATTGCAAGTTTTTTGACACGGTTATAAACGAAACGAAAACTTAACCCCTAAAACTTGTTAACCCCTTCCCTTGCTGCCCGTTCAGCAATTTCAGGAAATAATTAAACGCAGCCTTGTTGAAATCTGCAATGTATTTGGCATTGAACGACCTTAGCATTTTAACCCTTTCCCTGCTGGATTAATTAAATTCACTGTTCAGCAGGGAGAGGGTTAAAGGCGGCGGTCAAAGATATTAATGTTGTTCATCTCCCATTGTTTAGCATGCTACTTGTTACGGCATTGTGTAATGTTTTGTTTGTTACTTGATTAGGGGTACCTTGAAATGAAGGAGGAACTATTGGGGTTCCTCCATATAATGACATATACATGTATGTACAAAAAAAACATTAATATACTTGTATGGCACATGTATGATACCCTAACAGGCCCCCATGACGGGCGGAGTCAATTTATTGGTCAAGTCAGTTCCCAGTAAAATTTTAACATGAATAAAGTCTTTCGTTATGATGTTTTATTCTGGATTTGTGTGTTCTTTTTTTCGTTGTCGTGTTAACCTTCTCCCTGCTGAATAAAATCAAAGTGTTCTATATGATCGGGCAAGTTAACTCGCCTTCAGCAGGGAGAGGGTTAAGAGTTCCATCTTCATCCTTTTCCTAATCAGCCTATCAGACTGCATTTCCAATGATTCACTTTGGAAATATACCTCGTCGATATCAACATCCTCTTCACTTGCGGACATCATATATTAATTAACCAAGGTATTGTTTCTCGAAGCTCCTGTATCCATTATGAGACCATAGCGCTCTCGTAAGTGCACAATCTCCATGTATTAAAGATTGCTACGAGAGTCCTTATGGTCCTGCAGTACCTATGAGAAATGACACCCATGTACTTGCTGTGATACCCAGGTACTTGCTGTAGATGAGGTACTGTGTGTTATGAGTTACACTGAGATGACTGGAACCAAAACAACAGCAACTGTCACTGGTTCTTCAAACTGGAATCAGTTCTCTGCCAGCGAACTCCTATGGTTGCCTCCACAGAATATAATGGCAAGATCACATTTGCACACAATATGTAAGAGTTACCTCCACACTTTCCGAGGTGTATCGGTCAATATCGCCACAGTTTTGGTCGGGATTGACCAATATACCGATGAAAGAGTGGATGTAACTGTCTTATACCCCTCTTCCAGTCGAATACTACAGAGCATACAATTTAAATGTAAAATCTATGTAATTTCTGAGAAAATAAATGTATAACATAGAGTAAGTTGTAATAGATAACCGACACGCCAGATCACCCGTGGGGACCCTCATCAACCGTTTATGCTTTTGGATGAACAATTATCACTGCTATCTAGGCTTCTGCTCAAATCTAGGGCATATCCAGTTACCTATAAAAGAACTGATTAACCACACTTCTTTCCATCATTGTTTGAACTATTTACCTAGTTAATATTCCTATTCAACCGTGGCGAGCATTTTTAAGAGATTTTTATTTTTATTTCATGATTTGAAAAACATTAATGCTGCTTTGAACAGACCGTGGGTGTTGGATAACAGGATGCGTGCTATTTTTATAAAATAATCCATAATCCGTTTTAAAAAATCCCATTAATTGTAAACTTTGACTGCACGCCTCGTAAAGTTGTAATTGAACTACCTCTGTACGCTGGAGGACAATATGACTCGTATTTGATGGATATTTTATGACATGATAAAACTTGTCATTGTGTTTTACGTACATTTGGGTTTGTGATTCTGACATGTCCTTTTTGTTTTGCAAGCTTCGCTTACATGAAATTTAAGATGGTACACCGGTATTTAATGAAATACATACATTAACAAATCTACAAAGAATTACTGTGTGCTTTAAAAAAAGAATGGAATTACAATTTTGATATGGAATAATCATTTAACCCTCTCCATGCTGAAGGCAACCATATATTTCCACAAAGCAGTGAATGTGCCTTATCCAGGAGGGAGAGGGTTAATTATACTAGTGTAAGCAGGGGAAATAAATGAAACTATCGAGTTCGAAATGCTTGGAGTTTAACGTTGCTGCAGGAATCTTTCACCCATATGCAACAATGATGAAATGGAACAAACCACAAACAAACATGAACAAATCACAACCAAACCACACACACACACGCAGAGAAATCTGCATGAAAGAAAAAGTATAGATCCTATTACGAATTTCTCAATTACTGTTAATGAATCATTCATTATCATGTTGACTGTATAAAGGCATAATATCACAGATATGTATGGTTGTTTTGGACTATAACGGCAAAGTACATTCACTTGACATACATAAAATCATGTTTGTACTTCCAAAACCCCTTCCACCACTGTTTGGTAGACAACTACTAGTATCTAATGCAACCCCCTGTAGTCAGTTCACTGATAGACAACCTGAATATGGTTGTATTGATATTTTCTTCATTATGTATATGCAAGGGGACATAACTCAGTGGTA